>MU619856.1:0-75735 GCA_025201785.1 Xylaria longipes
TTATATATATTTTATTTATTATTTAAAGCTTTTATTTTAGCTTATTTTATACTTTTATTAAATATTATAATAATTAAAATTAATTTTATTATTTTAATATTTATTTTATAAAAAGCTTTATTTATATAAAACTTTTTTAAAAAAGTGTATTAAATTTAAAAAATTAAAATAATAGTTTATATAATATAAATTACTTATATACACTTATTTAATATAAAATAAAAGAATTTTTACAATATAATAAAATATATTAATTAATTACTCATAATATTTAATTAAAATCGCTTAATTTTAACACTAGCTACCCTTTAGCTACACAACACCTTTACACTAGCTATATAACGCCTGGGCTATAATAATAAGTTTGCTTATAAATTAGCTAACTAAAAAGTTTTAAATAATAATATAGCTAAGATTTATATTATATTTTATTTTATAAAAAATAAAATAAATATTTAAAATAAATAAATAATAAAAAAATATTTAATATATAAAAAAATATATAATATTATAAAAAACGTTTTTTTAAATATTATAAATTAAATAATTAAATAAAAAAATTAAAACTTAAAACTTAAAACAATATATATATATTTATATAAAAAGCTTATAATAATATATAAAATTTAATATTTAATATTATATTATTAAATATAAACAGTTATTAAAACATTAAAAAATAAATAATTCTAGCTAATGTTTTAATTATTTAGTTTAATAATTAACTTTTATACTTAAAAGTTTTATTTCTTAAATAAATTAATTAATCCTTTTAAATAGTTTTAATAAAGCTTTAAAACTTATTATTAAAAATTAAAAATTAAAAAACTACTTGTTTAAATATAAACTAAAACATTTTTTAAAAATATTATAATATATAAAGCTTAAACTTTTAAAAGCTTTTTAAAGAAATAACTAGCAAATTTATTTAACTGTTTTAATATTATAATATTATAACAGCTAAAAAAAATATTAAATATAAACAGTTATTAAAGTATTAAATAATAAGCAATTATAGCTAATCTTTTAATTATTTAGTCTAGTGGTTAATTTTAACACTGTCCGTAAGGGGATGGTCCGCTATTAGGTAGGTTATCATATACCCTAATAATCATCGGTGTATTTAAGAATGTCGGTGTATTTAAGAATGTCGGTGTATTTAAGAATGTCGGTGCCGAGCGGGCTTCTAAAAGGATACCTACTAACTACCTAGTCTAGTATTCATGAATATCGGTGCCGAGCGGGCTTCTAAAAGGCCACTAACTACTTAGTCTGGAGTCTAGTATTCAACGTCATGCGACATGACTAGTATCAACGGCCCCTCGTGCATTATATAATGATGTGGTAACTCTTAATTTTGTGAGCACACGCCTGTGTCTCTTCCTCATTTTCTCAAGTTTATTCGACACTTTCATCCCAACCAGGCATCAGACATCAATATTCTCAATATGCCAACTCTTGCAGACAGAGAAGTTAGCAACAATGGCCTAGGGTTAATGCGTAAGTGTGGAGCATTTAATTCATCCCGCCATCATGATAAACTTACCAACAATGTCGTAGGCCTTACCACACACGGGGCGAACATCCCCGACGAAGACGCCTTCGCCGTGCTCAAGGCCGCAATCTCAGCGGGTGTTAACTGCTGGAACGGCGCCGACTTCTACGGTACTCCCACGAACAACTCCTTGCATCTTCTCAGCCGATACTTCGCCGCGTACCCAGAAGATGCCGACAAGGTCGTAATTTGTATCAAGAGCGGAATCGTGGATATGCGAGTACGTATTAAACCGCCCATTTCCTTTATCGACCCCAGTTCATGCCCTCGATCTGGAAACTCGTCTCTCCCCTCCAAAGTTGCACCTTATATTCCTTACTTGCGAGGAACCTTTCCCCGGAACGACCGTTACTAAATTTCTAATTTTTGGTCGAGTACAGACATTCTCCATGGATTGTTCTCCAGAGAGCGTGCGAAAGTTCGTAGCCAATGCGAACAGCATTCTGGGCGACAAAAAAAAAATTGACATCTTCGGCATGGCTCGCGTTGATCCCAAAGTGCCGCTTGAAGATACAATCAAGACGTTGGCGGATTTAGTCTCGGAGGGCGCCATTGGTGGAATTCAGCTCAGCGAGGTCGGCCCGGAAACAATCCGCCGCGCTGCAAGCATCGCTAAGATCGATATGGTCGAGGCCGAAGTTAGCCTGTGGGCAACTGAGATATTTGATAACGGGGTTGCTGCGACGTGTGACGAGTTGAATATCCCAATTGTAGCGCACACGCCACTCGGCGCAGGCATGCTGACGGGCAAGTTGAAGAGTCTGGATGACATGGAGCCGAATGATTATCACCGTTTCTTCCCCCGCTTTCAGCCCGAAAACTTCCACAAGAACCTCGAACTTGTCGATGAGCTGAACAAACTTGCCAGGTCCAAGGAATGTACACCCGCCCAATTAGCCTTGAACTGGATTAAGCAGCAGAGCAAAAAGTCAGGAATACCGCCGTTGATCCCTGTATTCGGGGCCCGGGCTCCGGACCGTGTCGTCGAGAACACGAAGGAGGTCGATCTTACGGACAAGGACTTGGAAGAAATCGAGAAAATCCTCGCATCATTTCCCGTGGCTGGGACTCGATATCCAGCCCCAGCCATGAAGCTTGTGGAGTTCTGAAACGAAACCTTAGTTAACCTTTGGTGTCCTTAGATATATGTACTTAAGTTGTTACTATAGTAGTTTACCTTGAATTAAAACGTTGCCATACAACGCACCTTTACCACTAAATTCGAGCTACTGGTGAAGTACACTTCAAGCTTGATCCCTTGTATTGAAGTAGTGCGGTGAAAAATAGATTATAAAATTGGCCAATAAGAAGCAGAGCAAGGGGGCTACATAGACTGCCCCCTTTTTTTTAGGGGGGGCTACTCCAGACTTCACCATTTACCACTCCTGAACAGACTTAGCTATTGCTTCGATTAAATCAATATACTGAGTTTTATTCTATATGATTAAAATATTCCCCATATATTCAAGTGATGTTACCTAGCCCTGGATGCGTGCAGCTTGGCTTACCTCTTGGGCTAGGGCCCGAATCCAGGCTTCAGTCACTCGGGCCAATTCGGTATACAATCAATACAAACGAGCGCGCCAAATGAATCCGTGCTATAATACTTGTGTAGAGGTTCTCGGTGCATGTACTTAGCGTGTCCGCCTCAATATCTCAGTACTATGAATCAACTTGACGGGGCGGGATAGTCGAAGCTTGATATCTATTATAGCTATACGATATGCATTTAATGAGATTTCTTTTTGTGATCCATCATAAGTACTACCTAGACTCCTCTTCCAGCTCTCATAACTCGATTACAATCTTGCTGTCTCCAATTCGAAAAGAAAGTCAGACAAATTTCATCATGGCCCTAAACCCGTTGAGTTCTGGAGCTGTTGTTGTGTTGCTAATCGCATTTTTATTGTCCTGGCGGTCAGTCTTAGTCCTGCCAACTTCGAGGATCCCGCCCGTTGCCGGTATCAACAACATGGCTTTATTTCTTATCAGCAGCGACTATGGACTCTCTAATGTCCACGTAGCGACAGCACATGCTCTCGTGGAGAGGCACCCCCATGTTCAACTGCACTTTGGATCCTTTGCTCCTATGGCATCGAGGCTAGAACGCCTCTCTTCGCACAATCAGCACTCGGACAAGAAGCAAATAATGTTTCACCAGATTCAAGGCTTATCGGCAATCGATACTTTTCGCGCTGTTGGGAGGGACCCCTCGAACGCAATTCATCCCCCCGGCTGGGCGGGAATCGGGAAGCTTTGCAAAGACATGCAGTTGTATGTTTCACCATGGACCGGCGAAGACCACCTGGATATTTACGAACAGGTTAAACGTACCATTCACACAGTTAACCCTGCCGTTACTGTGCTCGACATTTCATTGGGTCCCGCAATAGACGCAACAAATGACGGGAACCGCCTGCACGCAATCATCAGTCCTAATACGTTGATTGAAAGCTTCCTTGCCGAGCAACCGTGGGGTAAGGTGTTTTGGAAATACCCCGCGTAAGTCTGTCTCAAACATGTAGCTTATAAGTCGCAAAATACATTGAGCTCACCGTAGATACTAGATTGGGTTCCGGGTTGCCGTACCCAGTACCTTGAATAAAAATCCCCGAGAACATTCTCCTAAATTTACGATTTATATCAATGATGATATGGATGCCAGAGTTAAAAGAGAAACAAGCCTTTCTTAAATCCAAAGGCCTCACGAATCCGATCAACTTCCTTAGGCTTCACCGTCCGGATGTGCCTTGGCTCTCGCAAACCATGCCGGGAGCATCTATCCCCGTGGACGTTGTGCCACAAAACGTGACCTGTACTGGGCCCATGACATTATCTTTAGGCACTGTAGCCGATCAAGACATGGAATTAGCTACTTGGCTGGAGGGAGCACCAACTATCCTCGTCAATCTAGGATCAGGATTCGAGTACTCGGAGGCGCGCGCGGTCACAATGGCACAGGCATTGGCGAAAGTCCTCCAAGACATCAACGTCCAGATTTTGTGGAAAATTCTGAAGGGCGACGACTATGGCGACCAATACATGGAGCCTCTTCTCCCGTTTGTTAACAATGGGAGATTTAGGGTAGAGCGTTGGTTGGCCGCTGATCCACCAGCTCTACTTGAATCGGGACACATCATCGCTTCGGTCCACCATGGAGGCTCCGGATGCTATCACGAGGCTCTAGGGTAAGCGATTGCACTGATTGATGAACCAGGAGACAGTCGCTGACAATACTATCTAGCGCTGGGATTCCACAGGTCATCCTACCCCTATGGTAGGTTTGCACGAGTACAACTCTACGCACCCGCAAACCCCTATATCGCTTCAAGCGAGTGATTCAAACGACAGCCATGAATTCTAACCCGGGATTATCTATAGGGTGGATCATTACAGCTTTGCAAGGCTTAGCGAGTATATCGGAGTTGGGGTCTGGGGATGCCCGGAGACTAGTCCAACATGGACGAGCGAGTGCTTATCAGAAGCTATACGGAAAGTTGTGCATAGCAACGAAAGCCAAGGGTTCCAAGACAAAGCAAAAAAGTTTGGGCACCTCGCGCAGATCAACCCTGGCCAGTATGTCGCTGCACGGGAGATTGCAAGACTGGCAGGATCTGGTGCCTAAAATAAACTATCGCTTGTCATTATGCACCTACACCGTGCATAGTAATTAGGAGTAGTGCTCGCTCCGAACAGCCGATGTGGTGTTGCCTGAGGAAATAATGACAAGGGCCCGAGAGTGGAGTGTTTCTCAAAGCCCACTGCTTGCATTTCATAATACAGCACACCTGCAATGTTACAGATGTATTGGCACCAACAGGTGGATTGAGACGCGAGCAGTACCTACCTACTGTGAATGGCACGGGAATAGGACGATGCAACCCAATGATACGGTATGTTGGCAGCGCCCTGCCGATGAAATTAAGAGTTCAGGGGCCATAATTTGCACGCCTGCGTATCAGACCGACTGGTTCCTTTACATATTGCCCGGCAAAAGAAACAAAATATCTCCACACAAGCGCTGATGCAGGGTTGAGGTATGGAGGCTCTATACTACATATGTTGGAGTATCCATCATCATGGACTTGACCAAACGTGTGGAGTCCCTGGACAAGCTGAGTATGTAATCTCTCGTAGGGTGACTGAAAGGTTGAATCTATTTGTACACTTGCCTTATTCCTTAATATGTCGTCTTGGAAGCATAGTTTTATCATGCGTAGTCGGTTACCGTTTCCGACTCTCTTTTGACTCCGCCAATTTTGTGACTTCGTTAGCTACTGTTTCCCGTAATGTCACCTAAGCACAATTATGCCTCCATTTCTGAGGGCGACTGCGGCACCTGAGGTGGCTTTACAACAATAGCAGTAATTATTAGTGTCAGCTTCTGGCCTGAATGAGGCGAGAAGTCAAGGAACATAGTGAAATGGTAGGTATATGAGCGTCGCATTCAGCTTGACTACTTCATGAGTAATGTGGGAAGACCTCAATATATATACATGAACAGGACAACCGTGCCCTACGTGCCTCTTACCTTGTACCCAGAAAAGGGAAGAGCTTGGGATGACCTATGGCACTGTAAGCTATAATTCCCTGCCCCTGTGCCGTCTTCGCCAGAAGGATGTTAATTCTAACTTAGACTAGGGGATCCCGATCATAAGTGCTAACGTTACAACGATTCATAAAAGCGATAAAGGAGAGCATGTAGAGGCTATACAGTTACGATTATGACCCCCCAGAACAAAGGAAGTATGTGTACATAGTCTGGTCCTAGCCGACGAAGGTGTTTAGACCACTTCACGCAACAACAAGAGTCTCTTCATATCCCATACATGAAGATCCTGACATGCGTGGAGTGATCCAAAGGGCCCATCCATCCTATTGGGGGAGGCATGCATGTTGACCACTGGATTGAAGAGTTGCGACTAAGTCTCATGTGCTACGGGGACATCATACCCCTTCCCTTAATTCACGGTGAGGACCGTGCAGCTGGGCGTAGAATCAATTTCCGTGTTCAACATAAATTTAGGAGTTTCGACAATATTATATAATGGGTCAAGGAGAATGGAGTTGAAACATCTCAACATCCATTGCATTTGAGCATAACGCGCGAGACGATGGTCTACTCGACTTCGTGCTAAATTGGCCCGGGTGACTGATAACTAGACTTGGGCCCTAGCGAAGGAGGTAAGCCGAACTATACGCTTCCAGGGCTGGACTAGATCAATCCAATATATGGGGAATCTCTTGACCAAATTGAACAAAACGCAGTATTTTTGGCCATATAATCGAGACAGTAGCCAATTATGTAACAAGAAGGTGGGTGGTGAAGTTTGAAGTAGCCTCTAAAAAGTCTTCAGTTTATGTTAGCCCCCTTACATTGCCCTTATCAGTTAATGTTTCATCTAGAGTCATCCGCAACACTTCAATACTTAGAGAAGGCCTAAGGCCATAAGTCTAGATGAGATAAACTATTAGTTAGAGTAGATTAATTTTCATATCAATTTGTATAGGAACGTCTCGAATGGTTGAGACCTAATCCGCATTTCTTTCCCTTTCTCATTACTGCCAAGCATACACTAAAACTCTTCATGTTGGAGTGACAAAAAAGTATTGCGGTTTTCATTTGAAACCACCTTATAATGAGAAAAGGTAACTATATATAGAGGGAAAGATTGCATTGCTTGAATTCATGAATTCGTACTTCATAACGTAGAAGTCGAACCACATAAAGATGCTGAAATTCTGCAAAACATTTTCCCACTGATCATTTGTCAGTGAGCTGGCATTAGGAAGCTTACGAGCTTTGGCTAGTTTCCAAAGGTCTCGCTGACAACCCACGTAAGCGCAGCACTTAAAGGTTGGCATATCCCAGTACCGATTCCAATCGGTTTCTTGTGCCCGCGGAAGGAGCAGAGATTTATGGTGGTTGAAGTTATTGACGACAGAGTGCAGCTCCAAGATGTCCCAGTTTCGGAGTCCTGCCATACGCCCGTGTCGGTCGTAAGTGCTTGACCACATCTTCCAGGCGGCAGTCCAGGGAACCGAATATGCTCGATGCTCTGCCTCGCTAGGATTTCGGAGCCTATTGGTCATTGGGAATTCAAACTTGGCGAGCTCACTTGCAGTTAATAGACCACTTCCAAAGCTCACCCCAACCTCGTTCTCTCGATTAGCCGCAGGGGGTGGTTGCGGCTGCTTGCCAGGATCTTCACCTGAACTGTGTGCTTGGGGATCACCGCCCTCGGAGGTAGGGATGCCTACTCTGACCTCAAACCCGTGTATTACATCGTACACTGAAATAGTCGTGGATGATGACTGGTAGAAGACTCTGGCGTCGTGCTCGAATGAGAAGGCCACTGCAATCGAGCCGCCTGCTACGACTTCGGCCTCTGAACTAGTTTCATACCGGCCACTGTCGTTCGCTCGGGTGTGCTCCACTCGACTCTCCGCCGTTCGCTCGTCGTCTGTGAAGGCGTCTGTTTCCGTGTCAAAGAACATCGTAAGAAGTTTTCCATCGTGGCGTGTAAAGAAGGTCGTCAATCTATTCTCTGTGCAGGCGTCATCCATGAACAGCGGGGGCGCAATGGCAATGGCGGTTTTCTCTGCAACATGTATCCTCTGTAACTGTTCTGGTTGTAACAATGTTAGAATTTCTCAAATGATTAGTTTGCCTCCTTGACTTTACCTGCTCGAACGCGCCGATAGAGTGCCAATTTACTACTCTTCCATTTGTTACCATCCTCTTTGATTAATGTAACATCGCGAGGACCGGAAAGATAAAAGACGCGAGTTGTCACGCCTGTCGATGCAGCGAGACTCGTTCCCTGAATGGGTCTGATTTTACCTCCGAGGTCAGACTCCAGGGCGGCATCTTTCCACTCGGCCTTTTCCGAGCTGTACGACGTCTGCCGAAGTTCGCGGTGTGCCGACTGGTAGAAAAGTCGGAGCGTTAAACTGCCGTCTGGCTCCTCCACGCAAGTGGCAGCAAGCCGAGTTAAGGGGTCAGGAGTAGTGCATTCTACGGGACCACCGGGTTGCCAGACACCAAGCTCCTCAGTGCCATCCACACTCCACTTTCGCTATAATCACCAACCCTTGCCCTTAGTAATGCACGCCAATCCAGTACGGTTGGACAACTAACCTCAACAATCTTGTTCTTATTGTTCATGTAATACACACGGATCTGATAATTAGCAACTCCGACCCTCACTTGCTGGACCTCAAACTTACCTCGGTGCCGTTGGCCCAGGACACAGCAGCGAGCGGGGTAAGCTTCTTGGCATCGTTCGCGACAATGCAGTTTTCCCGGACGTACCACCCCTTTAATTCCTCGAAGCATGATTCTTTTAGAAGGAGGCCGGAATCCTGGTAGAAAACGCGGTACTTGTTCTGCCCGTCATTGAATCCAACTGCTGCTAGGCGCGTATGGCTCAACATGATGCGCGAAATGCTCAGATGAGAATAATGGAGTGGAAGTTGGACGGTGTGGTTTGCAGATGGAGCTGAAAAGTAAGATTGGGGGGTCAGGAGGAGAAACATTATCTAGGCTCACGCCGTGGCCTATCACACAACTGTTTTATTATGGCCTAGGCTTCTGCGTGATCTAGGTCTATCTCCCATACCCCTTACGGCTATTCCTAGTTAAGGGTTTATTTACACATGTGATCTATCCACAATCTTGTACTTACAGACGTCAGCTAGATGTGTTCCGGACCATCAACCCCCAACCCATTTCGCCCATTCCCGTCCAATACACATCAGCTTTTTGGTATCAGATTCCGGATTTCCACCAGTTCAGCCGTATTGCAGGCATTTTGGGCGAATGTCTCGAGAGTCCTGCTTAACCAGTTCCTGGCTTTCTCTTCCTCATCCTACAGAAGGGGAGCCTTGGAACGAGCTTTCAGCAACCTCAGCGCCTAGGGACCGGTTACTTTGATCCCACCAACTGTAGGTCGAGTGCTAGATAGAAAGCCCTTGTCTTCGCCGCCGGATTGACGTAATGCCGTCGCCTAGTTCTCCTCCCAAGTCATTAAGAGTTGATTAATTATTAAGCTGTTAGTTTTATAAATAAATAAGTTATAGTATAAGGCAAGCTTTTTTACATGAATATAAAATTTATATAATATATATTTAAAATATAGAGTCAAGGTCAGCCACCAAGGCCATAATGGATCCGAATGGAGAGCTCCAAGGCCCTTGGCAGCCATAGTTGATTATTGTAATCCAAGTCCATTTTCCAAGCCCTCAATCGAGCCCTTATTGTACCCTAGGCCCACCGCGGCACGAGAGATGTGCTGTTCAGGAAAAGCTGAAACTAGGATACATACATGCGCCCCTGGACAATACCCAGTGGAGGATAGCAAGGTTATCCATTAATGAAACGATGACTAGTCTACTGACGTCGCTGTTTTCCGTTTGATACGGAGTCGGATAGGGTTTTTGGGTCTTTGCATTCCTAATCCAAAGCGAGGAGAGTCCATGTCTACCTGCTGTGTCAATATCTATATATCAAAAGCAGCGAGAAGAACACAAGTGGTATAAAAAATCAATCGTTTAGCCAAGTGACGACTAGGACAAGCTGCACAGTATTTGTAACGCCTCTGTAGAACGACATTTGTGAGCGGATGAAATATGCTAAGTGACAATGACTCATTCGCCACTTACGCCCAAATTAGCCCAAGGTCAGTGGCAGCGATTGCTTCTTCG
Organism: Xylaria longipes; assembly: GCA_025201785.1. Classification (NCBI taxonomy): domain Eukaryota; kingdom Fungi; phylum Ascomycota; class Sordariomycetes; order Xylariales; family Xylariaceae; genus Xylaria; species Xylaria longipes. The sequence continues at coordinate 10,262 of MU619856.1, forward strand.
TCCTGGTGGTCCGCTTTCAGCAGTACCCGTTGCCGAGCACGCATTAGCTGCGAGCCACAGTAGGGATCCCCGTCACCGTCGGAGCCAATATGCAACTGATCAAAATTTTCTCTCGCGTGAGAATGCCAGCGCCGAATCGTGGAGAACAGTCGTTTGCGGACTCGGTAACCTTTAGGAATGAGAAACTGGGGAACGAGCTTAGCGAGCTTGACAGCGACCTTGTCAAATAGCCAAATATTGTCCATGAAGCCAGGGTTCAGCTCGGACAGTTTCGGACCGTACACTCCCTCGATCATCGCTGCGCCGACATTTCCCTCGAAAAAAACTGAGCAGGTCCTCTCTCTCGACCCGGCAGTCAGTGAAAATCACTGATGTGTCGAGGTTGTGCTTCAAGGCATTGGCACAACGCGTGAAGGTTTTCAAGTTCGCCCCTCCATACGCCTGAGAAAGGTCGCGATGCGTCAGGTGGTCCACCCGGTTGTGCGGTGCGACGTTGCTTTTAGGATGAGGGCGGCGCCCGGGTCTAGAATTGTCTGCCTTATACTTGTCCAGGGCGCGCTTAGGCATGCCAAATATATGTTGAAGTCCGAAAGTAAAGATAAAAATCGGACTGCTCAATTGCGACTGCTTCTAGACTTCTGGGACAACGTTGGGGCCCTGGAAAAGGAAGATGTCACCCAACATGACTGAAATCTTGACTGGAGCCAATGAACCAGCATGGCGCCTGCGGGTTGATAGTCGGTGGTTTCCCCGAAACTGTCGCCTGTGAATATATAAGGATAGCTCGCGAGATACTCACGTCGCATTTATGAAGAAGTTTAAACAGTCAAATACAAACGGAATAGTATCCCCGAGGAAAGGAATGAAATATGGCAGTGGCGGCGGAGTCTGCTTTTCACGTTACCTCAAGTAAGCGACATGATATACTAGATTGTAGAGGAGATATTAGCGAAGAAGAAGAGTAATCAATATCAAGAGACATGAGAAGAGAGCCGATTCGGCCGTATACACCCGACTTGGTGCACGTAGCGAACTGGGCAAGAAGCTTTGCCAGAGATGCTCTAAATGGGCGAACATGACTGATTCACAATGTGAGCTATTAATATCACACTTATTTGGGGGGGTGAACTAGAAGGTAAAAAGACATGATCAAGGACTACGTAGTATGCTATAGAAAATGTGTGTGGTATTTGGCAACCCACTTATCAGTAGGTTGGACTAAATTAAGACACATCTGACATATGCAAGTTCCTTCTTGAACGTTACAGCACAGCTTGGACGTGGGTACCGACGTGCGGGCCGAGTGAGGCAAAGCTATGGCAAGTCCAGAAGATCGACACTCTCCCAATCCAATTGACCACCGTCGCGTGCAGCAGTGGAAGAATTGTTATAAAATAGTATAGCAGGGGATGGACTGATTCAAACTACTTGTTGCGCTCAAAGTTCAGACTGCCAAGTATAACTAAATTTAAACCCACAAGATTGCGCCTGGTTTTATGCACGATTTGCCTTTCGTAAGCCATATACTCATTGTTGATGCATGGCGCGGCGTTCTTTTGATTATCTGATCTTAATCATTACCAGGGCTTAGTGATCAAACAAGACGGTGCTATGGATAAGCAGCCGAAATCTCTTGATCTCTTGATCAAAGGGCTTGCTACCATTAGCAAGTTAGCATATCAGGCATGTACATGGCTCTACCAGGTCTTTGGCTTGGACCGAGGCAGTTAACATATCGCAAAGGTGACCGTCGGCGTGTTCTTCGGAATCGCGCTACTTTCCGTCCTTGCCAGGGCCGCAATACGATTGAGAACCCAGAAACGGTTCGCATTGGACGATTACCTGCTATTCACGGCTGCGGCCTTTTTAGCTGGCACCACGGGATTAGCATATTATCTTTGCGACGCCTTCTACATCGCTATGGTGATAAAAAAAGAAGGCCCGTTGGCATTCTCCCAGCTTAACCCTCACCAAGTAGACCAAGTCCTCGACGCTGCTTTACTACAGAACATTTTCCTTTCACTTTCTTGGACGGCTACCTTCTTTGTGAAATTCTCGTTTCTAGCTTTCTTCAAGCAAATGATCTTTAAGGTTGATAGAATACACTACTACTACTGGGGTGTGGTCATCCTTACCGTCATTTCATATCTGTTTCTCTTGGGGGAAGCATTTATTCTCTGTCACCAATGGAGATTGGAATCCTGCAAGTACCCCTTTTGGCGCCATCGCAGTACCCTATCTAATTTGGCATTGGGATAGTGAAATGCCAAGATGCGTCGAAGAAACTTCTTTACATCTCTTTTACTGGTCTCATTACCGGTCTAGATGTACTGACAGATATCCTAAGTAAGTCACGATAGACTCGGCCTTTTGCTTATTTTGCTATTTGGAATTCGTATTGTCTTTCTGACGAGGGATTCTCTAGTTGTCAGTATTCCAATCACACTCTTGGGCCGCTCGACTCTACGATTTTCCCAGAAAGCCGGCCTTGGAGCGTTCCTATGCCTCTCCGTAGTGATGATCAGCTTCGCCCTTACTCGGGTAAGCAAGATTAGCAGCGTTGCCGGTATAGACATAGTATGGGAGTTCTTCTGGCAGTACTTGGAAACTGCAGTGGCTGTCATCATGGGTTCACTCACAGTTGTCCGCAGCCTGCTTGTGTATCAAAGCAAGCGCGGCCATGTCCAGGCTCCAACCGGCGCGAGGCCTTTAGGGGAAAGCTACTATCGCAGGCGATACCTGTATAGGCGGAAGAAGAACATCGAACTGGAATCGCAGGAAGGTCTGCCCAGCGTTCCCAGTGCCACCATGACAGGGATGCGCACTTTCATCAGACGCAACAATCGTGACGCTCGCTTCGAGACACAAGCGACTGGAACGCTCCAATCTGATGAATGCACTCTGACCGGGGATAACGGTTGGCACCGCATCTCCGAACAAACGCCCAGCGTTGACGGCGGCCAATCCGAGACCCTTGCGGGCACCCACTCACAGGCTCAAAGCACGCGAAACCCCTACGAGGTGAGTCGCTGAGTGACGGGTTCAAACTCGATCGATTCTGACGTTATGCAGGGCTCCTCCTTTGCCTCGAGCCGAACATAGTAGGTGGTACTGGAGAAACGTATTTCATACCTCGCAGCCATCTGCGTAGGCGAGGTATATGGGCAAGCATTTGCATGAGGAGGAATGGAATTGGGGCTGGTTCTGGCATGTCGCAATAGTCTGTCATTGGTTGGTTGGTTGGTTGGTTGGTATATTTAACGCCGGGGGAAGTCTAGCCCTATCTACTACTTTATTGTAGTCTACATTTGCCCGATATCTCCCAAATCAATAGCCTTCGGAAGAATAGTTAAGCGAGGAATAGCTATGCATACTTTTGTAGACTTGAATGCAGCAATGCCTGACCAACGTGATGATCTGAATCTAGTTTTTCACCGCCCCTGCATGCCTTGTTCATACCCTTTGGACTATATGCCATGCCGGTGACCATCATCGAGAAATACATTTACCACCTTTTTTGGCGCTCCTGTTATTCAATAACTGACCTTACCCTGCTTTGAACTCCACAATGCTACTAGACCCAGTGACTCTTGCCTATGGTCGAGACTTGACCTCGACAGCCTGCACCGCGTCAACTTGCCGCTTTACGTTTCGACGAGTTGCGGGCACTGTAGGATCATTTGAGTGATTTGTATGTGGCAGCTAAACGTACTCCCTCTCATTGCCGGATCTGCGTCGTGGCAAGTAAGCCGTGCAGGCGCCCAAGGCCATCAGTGCTCTGCAGTGTCCAATGCAGGGTGGCCCCCTCAGATATTAGGATGATGGCTGTAACTAACACTCACGATTTGGGGTCATATGCATAGAAAGTAACTCGCTAGTGAAGGATCACGAAGGTAGTATCATTAATAAGAAGCTGAATAGGCTTTTTTCTTGCCCGTTTCTGGTTCGCTTACCGTCGCATCTTTGTCTCACTTTATCTTGAGAGCTGGTCAAAAATGGGCAGAGGTGCTTATTGCCACCCTCCCTACCTACCTAGTCAGCGATAATCAAGTGGCTCGACCAGGCCTCCACTAGCGAACCAAGGCGTCAACCTGGCCTATCTGCAAATATGCACACTCACGATGCTAATTGGTGAGGCCATACAATATCATATCATGCCACACTATAATTACGCTGCAACATGTCTCCAGAGGAACGAGGTAACCCAAGGAATCCACGTGGAGGTGGGGGGCTACCGAATACGATACTATGATGCGGCCTTAGCGGGGTGACGGCCCTCTTCTTGCAATGTTAACACCGCGCAGTTTGATCAAAGCCCCCAAATCTCGGGTCTGCTAATAGCCCTCTCAAGGGCGGAGTAGGCCTGATGTAATTAATAAATGCAGCGGCTACCCCTCTTTATCTTCTTTACCCGTGGATACGAGCAAAATGGTAATAATCAGCGCCGTGTTTATCTCAGCAAGGATTTTCGCTAAGCGAATTGTTCACATGAGGGTGTAGATAGCATCTGAAGCTATATTAAGCAGGCTTTGGAGACTAGCGCCGCAGGTCCTGTTCCCCAGACGCGCTGTACAACGCGCGGCCCGTGTGGATCGTTGAAACTTGTTGCTTTGGAAGTAACACAACAGTCGATTGGGGGCGGTATCTTCAAAACCGGGCTTTTCGAACTGGGGGGCAATCAACGACGACGTTGATTGTCACGGATAAGTGGATATGCAAGGACCCAGCCTAGGTACCTATTAGGTGGATCACCTTATTAATCTACAGGTACTCTGGAGAGTGCACTGGTTAATCTTCCTTTATATGATCATCATCTCACCTCCGTGAGATTAATCCTTTTGCAGGCTTGGGCGAATCAGTAGGGTACCTAAGCTGGCCACTTCAAGCCATGGGTGCTAATGAGTATGCAACTAGCGGGGCAAGTCAGAAATTCAGACGTTCTATGTAGATGTTCCCGCTAGGTATGTTACCCCACATAAAGCACCCCTCAACACGCCGCGCGAATACATGAAGGTGTAGCATCTGACGCTACGTTAAGCAGGATCTGGATGCACCAGTCGGGAGTTCGGTTCTGGTAATATGTATCGGTACTGACAGGTACTAACAGGACTAGATTACAGCCACGCGTGTTAATTTCTGTGCTATTAAAAGCAATGGAACTACCTATTACATATCTTACTTCGAATCGTCAATAAATGCTAGTTGCTATCTTGCCAAAACCATGAGTTAAGTCAGAACTCCGCCAGCTTCAGTTTAACGTGATCAACAGGAGGTTGTAGAAAACGGGCCGAACAGTATTTACAGGAAGAAGAAGCTACACTTACCTGTACACATTTTCAATCTAGATTCACTAAACAAGTCAAAAAAAGCCCCGAGAGAAAATCATTACCGTGACTCAACAAATAGACATTTCTTAAACTTAGCCCTCTGACAAAATCTATTTCCCCTTAGATACCTAGCCGGTTCACATCGCGAGCCAAAGCCTCAATCTCATCCGCATGCCTAACGCCCTCAGCCGCCTGATGATGCGCTCCTCCGACAGGGGCACCGCATTCCGGGCACCTCGCCTGTTCCATCGGCATGCCGCATTCGCCAACAGTGAACGGATGGCCATTGGCACAGGTATACCAATGACCGGTGCCTGACAACTCCCTGGCCATGGCTTGATAGACAGCTCGCATCTCCGCCGCCGATACGTCGGTATAAAAGACAGCACCACGCAACATCTTCTCTGCCGCGTCAACTTCGGCCTCGAGGATACGGGTAGAGGGGTACTGGGTGAGAAGCTCGCGCGCAGCGGCCACGTGAGCTGTTGCTTGTTCTGCCAATTCCGCGAGGTCTTTGGAAGGTTTCTCGTCCGGCGTCGAGTCCTCGGAGGGCTCGGGAGTAAGGGCGCGGGCGAAGGAGCAGAATTGGGTGAAGTAAATATGGCCCTCGACCTGCTCACGAGGGTAATGAGCTGATTTGGCCATTTCAATCAAACTCTCGCAGTCCTTCATTTGTTTTGTCAGATCCAGTTTGAGCTCTGATCGCAGAGCAATAAGCGGTTGACGAATTGTCATGAAGTCGGTGAAGATGACAATCTCGCACTTGAGTGATAACGCAGAAGCTTGCAGCACACCCTTTACTTGGAGTACTGACTCGTCAAAGGTAAACCCATTAAGGGCTTGTTGCTGCCTCGATGCATACCGAACGAAGTCGGCGACGCGTTGCAGAGGCTGTTCTTCTTTGCGGACTTGGCTAGTGAAAGTACTGACCCGAGCCCAAAGTCGAAGTGCCTCATTGTATCTCGAATCACCGACCCATTCGCGGACTAAGTGCAGCTGCTGAAAGCGTCCCTTAGCAATAACATGCTTAGACGGGCGATTGATATGTTGCTGCGCCATGGGCGCCTTGGCTTCTTTGAGACCTATCTGTACATTCACAAGCTGGCCTGCTAACTTCAGGTATTCGCTGTGTGACCAGGCCATGAACTTCTTGGTCGCCTCATCAAGACTAGCACGACGAATGATTCTGCCATACCTGGCGATATTCCGCAAGGAGCCTCGGCAAGAGGGACATGTCTTGACCTCGTCCATTGAGAATGGCGTAGAGCTACTAGACAGTGCGACTGGGCTTGGGCTATCTTCAGTAGACATTCGGTAGTGGGATTTCAGATCCATCAGCCCGTCCATGTTGGTTTTAGTTAAGAAATGGCCGCAATCAGGAAAAACGCATGGGTCTTCGTCGAGGTTGATCTCGTGGTACTGCATGCCCATGATCCAATCAACAGTAGTAGACTTAACGTCCTCATCGCAGCACACTTGGCAGTATTTCATATCAGGGCACGCCTCGCCACAGAGTGAAGGACATTGATGCCCGCACTTTAGAAGTTCTTCACATCTTCTAGAGCAAGGGACCCAGTTGCATGGTGCCGCACAAGGCATCGTGCATTTCTGGTGAGGACATGCAGACGAGCAATTCCGCTCAGCACAAGGAGCACAAGGCTCGTGGCACTGTTTGTTACACCTGGAGTGACTGCAGCGAACCTCGCAGGGATTAGAGCAGGGAGGACATTGCTCTTGGCCATGGCAAGGCTTTTGACAGGCGTGGCGGCAAGCAGTGTACTTTCGATTGCAGGGCTGTCGACAGATCTCATGGTGCTCGCTTACTATGGCGCCATCCTTCCTGTCTCTGCAGCGGTGGCACTCACTACGGCACAAGTGGCCACAAGACTGGGGCCCTCCACAGAGAGCGGTGCATCTGTAGTTCGCGGCAGTCACATCGACGTGGCAAGGGACCCTGACGGTATGATCACAGCCTGGTACAGTCTTGGTAGTCATCTCTTTGCAAATGATCAAAGCAGGGTCTTGAACCTGCCAACATAAGGCTGCTGATTTCCTGTGACCACAAGGCAAAACTAAGTCTAGGTTCTCAGGCCTTTCAGTGCATTTCGGCTCGCAGGCATCCCCACAGGGCAGTCTACAAGAATGGCTACAGCCTTTCTTCGGTCGAGGGCATGGCTCTAGACATCTCACAGCTTTGTGGAGCACTTGAGAGTGACATCTGTTGACGCAGGCATGGCCGCAGGATAATCGCTGATCACATTGTCGGTGGCAGCCTCCCTCGGGAGAAAACTGTAGAAAATGATCAGGTGTCGAAACTTCAATGGGGTGGTCAGGGTGACGAGGACACCGCAACTGCAGAGTAGGACCAATATTATCCCCATCTCTAAGCATATTGATAACCTGTGCCCACATTGGCACATGTCCGTATGTATCCGCATTGCCGATCAGATACATACCGTGCTTTGCTCGGGACAAGAGCACGTTGATGCGATTGGGGGTGCTCAGGAATCCACAGCGCTGCTCGCTATTGCTTCGAACTAGGGAGATGACCACAACTTTGGCTTCTTCACCCTGGAAGTTGTCCACGGTGGCGAGACGGATGCTCTTCAAGAGGGTCGTGCGAGCAGCAGCACTGGGTACACGAGAAGATTCTTCCTGCTGTGTAGCTTTATTAGCTTCCAGTACTTCCAGCTCCTCAAGATCCCTCTCGCCAACAGATATCTGAAATAAGGACTGCATTTCCCGGCGGAGGCGATAAAGCTGCCCAAGGTACGGGGTGATAACAGCGATATCATCCGGGCCATATACGCCTTGCCGGACAAGATGCTGTACAAACGCTACCGTCATATTAACTTCGAACGAGTTCGTGTGAGATGTAGACGTGGGGTCTTGTTGCTGTGCCCGATCTTCCAGCATCGTATGCTGAAGCCAAAACAGGCGCCTTCGTACACCATGCACTTCGGGATACTCGGCCATAGCGCCATCGTCCACCAGCGAGGGGTACAAAGTCCGACGGATAAGATCGGAGATGCAGGGGTGCATACGGCGCTGTGTCTCGAGGGTATTGAACGGGAGCCTTTGTTCTCTATCCCGTGAAGGACTTATTAAGCGCTCAAAAAGCGAGACGTCTAACGAGTATTGAGCCCCACGAGGGTTTGTAGAATTCAAATCGTAGTTCTGAATTTGCGGCCGAAGCTGCAATTGATCCCCAATGAGAATGCAGTGTTCAATTGAAGGAAGCAGTGCCGTGAGATTATGCGCTTCAAGCACCTCGCCTGCCTCCTCGCCTATTGGGAGTGGTTAGCACATGCCATGTGTCTGGTAAGATGTGATAGATCGAGATTAACTTACATATCAAAACTTTGCATCGCAATCTTCTAAGAAGATCTAAATTTCTGGCCAACCCGGTAGTTGTGACTCCGACGATATCTGCGGCCGACAAGCATCGTTGATCAACCTCTCGAATAATACGATTGCGTTTTTCTCTAGTCTTGGCATAATCTTGATAATCCAGCAGTAAATCCTCAATAATGGGATCGCGGATTTTTCTCTGCCAGTAGTAGTGTAGGCGATGGCGTTCTCCGCGGTTCATAGTCCAGAGGTCTGCTGTCAGCAACTGTTCGACTGGGCGTGAGCCGGAAGTCATTTTAGGGGTTTGCTTAGTATGTAGCCACTGATCAACTAGTTGATGCGAGCGGTGATGAACTTCCTGGAATCCATCTTCGTCTACCGATGTTCCAAATAGAGCTTGGTGGTGCCGCGGATGATGTTTTGCTAGGAAGACTTGAAGGGCTGGTCGACCAAGACAATGCTCAAGCTCTTGCAGAGACTTTGATGCGGTAGATTCGTGCACAGTTAACTCATTCTTTGTATCCCATAGGCAGCTTTTCTCGGACTTGGTACGATCAGCAGTCCTCGCAACGAACCGGAGATTCAGATTTTCCAGGCGCTCAGACTTGGAACGAGAACCAATACGAATGATCTGCTCGACTCCTTCGTCCAGCAGGTGCTCTAGTAATTGATCCAACGCATGATTGGTCTAAAGCGGCTAGGTGTTAGCTTGGAAAGGCGATAGTTCGGCAACATCTAACACTCACGTAACAGACACATAGGATAGGCCCCAGTTTCCCTCTTCCCTTGTTCGCAAGTAAAACTTTAATGATCTTTTCGCCAGTGTAGCTCTTTCCGGTTCCAGGAGGCCCCTGGATGAGAGCAAGACTGCGAGACAAACTGCTTACAAGAGCCAACGACTGGGTCTCGTCTAGAGTGGATTGTTTCATAAGTATCCTGGGATCCAGATGCTCAGTAGGCGAGAACCTTAATTGAGTGCGGTCTTTTGTTAGACATGAAAGGTCAAAGTAGAAGCCAGGCTTAGTCGCATATTGTGGAGGCGGGACGTCCGCGACGCCCGTCTTATGCACTTGTGGAGCGATCAACTCGATAAACGGAACGTCAGGGGTTTTCGACATCCTTTGGAGCGCTTCAAGTGTGTGCTGAAATGAAGCCAGCAGTACGCCCGGAAATTCTACGATGCATAGATGGTGCTCTGGTCCAACGTTTTGGTACCAGCGAAGAGCCTGCCGGAAACTGTTGTCCTTAAACTCTGCAATATTCAGGTGAACATATGCATATGCATCATCTTCTGCTAGTGACAAGTTGTTCTGCTCAGACGTCTCCTCCGCGGTATGAGTGGGCTGACTCTTTTTTGCCTTCCCATCAGCGGTAATGACAGTAGCTTCGGCGACAACACAGAAGAGCACAGAGCCATCCTGGTTGATAATGCAGATCAATGCACCCGGCTGTAGACGTTTGGATACTGTCCACCAATCCCGACGTCTCTGCCGGGTAGTCTTATTCATCGGCTGTGGGAACCTTACCAATAGGTCTAGCCCATTCATTCGCTCGAAAGAAACGTGAACGAGCTCCGCATCTTTGTAAGTGTACGTCCGCAAACTTTGACGCTCGTGACGTTGGGTCTGTTTATGGCCTTGTATTTCTTCGAACAGATCACGAACGACATCTCGCAGCTGGCCTATTGTGTCTTCGCGGAGAAGACGAAACTCTCGATCGAGACGTCCAATGATACCTGGATGATGGAAGGAAGTGGGATCATTGCTCGGTAGATACTCTCCACGAGTTGAGACAATCTCTTCGTGGGTTGGGAGAATGCTAATCTTAGCTACATCTGCATGATCGTTGTCATGCCGACGACCTGAGGCTGAAAGATGACCAGGGAGATTCTTTGGTAGCGTAAACTCAGCGCGAGATTCGATGCTCTGTGTTGTTCGTGCTTCCGATGACGGCAACTGGTCTCCAACTCCGATGCGACGGTTGAGATAACCAATCCACTTCTGAGACTGAAGTATTAGATAATTATCTGATGTCTCATTAAAATTCTTTAATATGGAATCGATCCGCTGAACAACAGTTTTGAAAGTCTCGTCGACGATGTTGTTGGTGTTGCAATCGATCATCTTGGACAGTACTGCCAGACAGGTTTCTACGATGACCAGCTTGGATGCAGTTAAACTAGTCGTGGCTGATTGGCTGGTAATGGGCGCCGACTGTACTAGATTGATGGCGAAGTCAAAAAGGATTTTCATTCTTCGGCTGCCAATACCTTGCATGAAGTTGTAGATGGCAGCCACTGGTTGCTCGAGCAATGCAGAATCGGCGACGCGTTGGTGTGTGATGACAGCGAAAAGCGGCTGCATCTGTTTGGCCCAGAGACCTTGCTTTGCATGATCGCCGGCAGCATCGGGTATGTGTCGCTCGATGAGCTGGCGAATGTAGGCAAGACCGTTTTCATCGGCAAGGAGCCTGACAGCTTCCTGCAATCCACCTGGATCGCCATCGACCAACTTGACAGCTAACTCGAAGAAACGATCGCAGGTGGCGCGGTTGGGAGAGTAGCGCCCTTGACGGAGAAGTCGCTTCCATTCTCGTAGGTCGTCTTCGTCTTTTCCACTCGGATTTGGTTGCTGCGAGTGAGTGGCGGCTGATGGACTTGTGTGTCGATTTCCTGCCTGGCTGCCTCCGGCCAAATCATGCGAGAACTTGCATCGCGCTCCGAACCTGCAGCTGCCTCGTTTGAAGCTAAAGCAGGGCTTCTTTGGGGGTTGAGGGCTGCTCATGTTGTCTGCTTTGGGTTTGTTGACCCTTTCGGGGTGGCGGTAGCCCCAAGTGTAGATATTGTGAGTGTCTTGTATGGAGGACTAGGGAGGGATGCAGAGGGGAGATTGGGTACATGGGCGAGGATACGTATAAACAAAGAGGAGCTTAATCTAGATGGGGCGCGTAGGACGGTTGCAAGCTCGAGCTCACTCTGCGTATATTGTTAGGGCCAACAATCGGTGAAAGTGTAGTTGGTGAACTGGTTGGAGGCTGAGATCACTATAGAAACCCTCCAGGCAGTGTGCTGGAGTAAAGAATAACAACAGAGTGAGTCACGAGATTCGGGGACGTTACCTTAGACAACGGCCGGGCAGTAGTCGCGTCCGTTATTAAGAGTCATCATACGGGTACCACGGGGAGGGGCATCGGCCACATACGACAGGTCTCCTAATAAATACAAACAGTTAAGCACCTTTCCTTGAGCGACACTTGGCCAATCACTCTCTAGGCTCAGTAAGAAGTGTCTGTTCAAGTATTGGCCGGCGAGTTAGCTAAGCTTGATTTGGTTATCATATTTCTTTTCGGCCTCTCGCCGTTTGAGGCAGACGTATACCAGCGGTAGAGGCTAAACACGTATTCATCGGGGAGGGGATTGTCTGCAAACGAAGCCCCTCTACTCGATCAAGCGAAATATACGCGCCAATAGGGAAGGAAGTCGCGTATGAGAACTTCGGCACCCAACACCACTGGCTATTGCTGTTCTCTGCAGTAGCAAGTAGAGGAACTTCCACTGGCACAGAACAATTAGGCGGACAACCAAGAAGCAGGCAGGGAGAATGATCGCAAGCCTATGCATAACTAAGGCTACCAAACAGAAGCTGTGCCACCCGAGTCTAGGATTTACGGCCTATTGGACGCTTTTCTCTTCGGAGTCCTATCTTCATGTCACCCTAGGACCTTTCACCTGCATATACTTAGGTAAAACCCGGGATTCAAAGCCAATATTATCGTGTTATACGGTACATACGTAGTGCACATGTAATACTTACTACTGTACAATGACTTTAACCCTGCCTGAAGCTCGAAAGCTATGTACAAGCTATATACATGACCATTTACCTACTATGTGCAGTAGGTATATACTACAGTGTCACGGCAACAGAGACTATATACTTAAGTTGGATGTACTTCTTGCAGCCACAATACATATTTGACCGCGTATACAGTAGGTAACCAGCGACCGTAGCATTCGGCCTATTACAGGAGAATTGTCTCCAATCATCGTCACTGTGAACTAATTACCTGTCCCACACCAACAAAAACCAGCCGGCAGAATATTACCATGTCACAGGATAACAACTCCTAAGGGTTTCCGTACCTAGGTATTCAAGTTAAGGTATTATTCGCCCGAGAATAACATGGTTTTATCTTAATGATTAATTTCTCTCGACTCATGAGGTGGTCTGGGCCAAACAGATAGCCATCGAATATAGGGTAGTGTGCAAAAGGGTTTTTGAAGTCGGCCAATCATTATCATTGCCAACCTACCACAACAGCTGACTCTGTAAAACTCATAGAACTCTTAGTTGATTATTTTGATGCAGCAGCTCTCAAAAAAGAAAGACTAGCAAAACCGTAACGCCCGTTTCGGACGGAGCTCAGACAATGTGAGCAGGCGGTACTATGCTCTGTACTAACATTTGGACTAGCCACTGACCGACTCACGAAGGTGCATTATAGACCTTCTCGCAACAACAAGTGTCTGCGGCTTACACGTACGGGGTTCCTAACACAGGGTCAATAAACGCAAGATTCCACTTAGAACTCGCGGCTCCTCGGGATCTTGCACCTGCAAACCCCCATGCAGAAGCAATAACGTCAAACGGCTATCGTCACATGACAGGGCGTATTCCGCATTTCGTAACAAGGCTTGCTATCAGGGGCTTACAAGAATATTCGTATTGCTAATAATCTTCTATAGGATTAAAGGTGCCATGAAGGTCGCAACCACGTTTTTTGTCTCCGTAGAAGATCTAGAACTTATATGCCCGAATAGTCTAACGTCGCTTTACCTACTTCGGTCTCGTACAGCTGCTTCGGGAGGCGAGAGGAGATGACAAGAATGAAGGGGAGCTGGAACCTGAAGAACTCATATGACTACATTCATGACTTCGTCTCAGCCCGTGTGACACACATTTGTTCCGAGCTACTTACTTCATCTTAAATAATTAAGGAGGCTGAAAAAAGGCGTCACTTCCCTCTATACGCAGCAGAGTCTTTTTTTTTCTATGGTAATTGTCGTGCACAGCCTAAAAAACATAACAGACAAAGTGATAATTAGACAGTGAGCTACACGAAAGCAACACCTCGTCTGAGAAATACATCGGAATGTGCCGAGACAAAACTCGGCACATACGTAGTACGTCGTTGTCGCGGGCCGCATCCGCAAACGCCAATGTTTGTTGCAGGTGGGGGCAAGTTGCAACGGATGGGGTGTTCGGTTGGAGGGTTTAGGGCTTACGCGGAAGAACTCAGAAATGGTTCAGCCCCTCCTGACCTCGGGACCTTCGCCTCGTGCTTTTGTTATCGCTAGCTTTAGAAGTGAACCGAAACAGTACTGAGATTTGATCCGATGCCCTACATCCCTATTCATAGAAACGGTCCTGCCAATACGGTGCTTCAGTAGAGTTGTGACGCCGACGTCGGCGACTTATAACCAGAGTGCGGACGGAAAAGGCAGAGCGAGTAAGGTTGCCGTACCGCCAAAATGAAGTAGCAGAGGCCTTTTTACCGTTCAATATTCCTGTCGCAGCATTGCTCCTGTCGCTACATTCCAAGGCCACAATGCCGGAGCGCCTCCGGAGGGGCGATTGCCTTTCTGAAGAATTATGGATCAATCTGCGTTTCTGCTTTGACAAGAGCTTTCTCGCAGTTGACTCCCTGTCATTGAGTGTCCTGGACAGAAAGCAAGACTCCTTTTATATTCTCATAAATCACTAAAGATGATGGGCTACTTTCTCTTTGCAACCTCTGAGTTCGCAACGCATATGTCAAATAAAGCAGGCCCGGCTTTGGAAGTGTACTCTGTTCGCTGTTGTCGGCTACAGCGTGCGAGTACGGGTTTCGGGCGATGTGATCATTGACAATCAGATTTCATCTAGGATGGAATTTATCTTTCATTAAAATTCATCAATGTGATCTTACGGTTGGAGGCTTACTTCTGTGCCTGACAGATTCGCGACCCAATGCCCTCCAAACGACAATGGTGCGGAAGCTCCTTCGTGAACTCTACGCCACACCATACAAAGACCGTAAGGATAGAAATCCTGAGAGGGCTCCTGGGACCTGCGAGTGGTTCACAAGTCATGATCGATTCAAGAGTTGGCGAGAACAAAGCACGTCAAGCTTACTATGGGTGTCTGCTGATCCCGGCTGCGGAAAGTCAGTCCTTGCCAGATACCTTATAGACGAGGTGATTCCATCAACAAGAACAAGTACCACATTTTACTTTTTTTTCAAAGACGACTTCGAAGACCAGAGGACTGTAGAAAATGCCCTACGCTGCATACTACGCCAGATATTCGACCAAAGGAAGGAACTTCTTTCGAATGAATTACTAGAAAAAATTGAAACCGATGGGGCCGCGACGTTCGATTCTTTCACAGACCTCTGGTATCTACTGACAAGCACAGCACGCCACGAAAATGCTGGAAAAATCATTTGTCTCCTGGATGCCTTAAATGAATGCGAAGAGAATGGGCGAGTTCAGTTAGCTCGAGCATTGAACAAGCTTTACAAGAAGGAATCAAGCGCTTCTACGCTTAAGTTCCTTATAACGAGCCGACCATACGCCTCTATCCAGCGAGAATTTCAGACTCTCGAAAACTCCAGGCCGACTATCCACTTGCAAGGGGAGAACCAGACTGAGATCGACAAAATCTCCCGGGAAATCGACGTCGTTATCAAATACAAGGTGGAAACCCTCCGTTCTGAGCTCAGGCTGGAGTCGTATGAAGCAACGAATTTGTATCTCAGATTAACCAGCATTCCTCACCGGACATATCTCTGGGTATATCTTACTTTCGATGCAATCCGCAGTTACAATGGGCCCGTGACCTTCAACTTAGAGGATACAACCTGCAACCTCCCCCGGACGGTTGGAGAAGCATACGAAAAGATCCTCACAAAAGGTTGTAATGCGACTCAGGCTCGGCGACTTTTACACATCGTTTTAGCTGCATCCAGGCTATTCACTCTACACGAGATGAGTCTTGCTTTGGGCCTTCGTGAGAACACCACACCATACCGCGATATTCAAATCGAACCAACAAACCGATTTCGCCACACGATCAGAGACCTTTGTGGGTTATTTGTCAGTGTTGTTGAGTCAAAAGTCTACCTACTACACCAAACGGCCAGGGAGTTCTTACTTGGAAAGCAACTGGGTAATCACGGATTTCAGTGGGGAGCTTCATTTTGGTTTCAAGAATCTAGTCACATCCTCGCAACAATATGTGTCCGGCACTTACACCATATCATTAACTACCTCCCTGACGATACTAACAACGGAATTATTGATTACGCCACCCAAAACTGGGCGCTACACTTTCGCGAAGCTTCGGGCGAGGTTGATACGGAATTAGAGCTGTCAGCTTTACAACGTTGTGATACATCGTCACAGCTTTGCGTCACTTGGTTTAAGCGTTACCAAGCCACCACAGTTGCGGATTTCCCTGGAGAACCCACTGCGCTCATCTTAGCATCATTTTTTGGATTATACAAGCTGGTGGCTTTGATTCTGTCTCGAGGTGTTGACAATCTTGAGGTCCAAGACACTATACATGGGCAAACGGCCTCACCTGGGCCAGCCGTAATGGCCATGAAAGAGTGGTACAGCTGATTCTAGAAAGAGTGAGTAGGACCAAAGAGACTTTTAGGCGCGGGCTACCATGGAAGTCCTCCATTACAGATTCGAAGGACAAGGACGGAAGGACCGCTCTGATGCACGCTGCAATACATGGGCACTGCAGCATCTCGGAAATGCTCATAAAGAAAGGAGCCAGCATCAAAGCTCGAGATAAATACGGCCAGACTCCCATTTCATCGGCAACTTACTATGGACATAAGAAGACTATCGAATTGCTTCATAAGCATGGGGCAGATCTCGAATCCCAGAATAAGCACACGCAGTCGACAGACAGCGATGGCTACACTCCGCTATCTCGGGCTATATGGCGGGGCCAGGAGGAGATCATCCAAATGCTTCTTGATATGAACGCCGGCCTTGAGGCCCGATCTAAGAATGGTTCCAGTCCGTTGTACAACGCAGCTCAGACTGGTAATATCGAGGTGGTACATTTGTTGCTCGATAAAGGTGCCAACATTGAAGCGGCCGATAGTGGAGGCGGGACACCACTACATGCCGCAACTCAAAAAGGCTCTACAGAAACTATTCAAGTGCTTCTTAAAGGGGGTGCTAATATTGAAGCAACTGATAAAGACGGTTGGACAGCACTCCATTGTGCAGCCTGGTGCTGCCACACAGATGTTGCACAGCTGCTTCTTAAAAGGGGTGCTAATATTGAAGCAACTGATAAAGAGGGTTGGACAGCACTTCATTGCGCAGCCCGTTGCGGCAACACAGGTGCTGCATGGCTACTTCTTGAAAGGGGTATTACTAACATTGAAGGGAGAGACCTGATGGGCCGTAGTCCAGCACGTGTTGCAGCCGACAATCATTATAAGGAGATCGAGCGAATGCTTCTCCAGGCGGCCTCACGAAGTAAAGGTATCGATTGACGGATGTCATCTGGCAGTTGGGCAGATAGCTACACCGGTAAAGAACACAGCCAGAGCGTTTACGCCTCCTAGACCCGTATGCCGTGAAGGCTCTGGGTTATGTTCAAGTCGAGGTGTGGACAATTAGCTCTCAGGGTCGCTGGGCGATATCTCTCTGCCTCTTCACTAGTGGCAAGCACGACCACTAGTATTATCATTACTATAAAGCCCTCTATGTGGAAAGCCTGCAAGAAATTAATATTTTCATGACTCAAGATTTTAGCTTTGAAGGAGATATTTAGAAACAATCAAAACATGACAAGGCGATGCGGTGCAAACAGAGATATCTCTTAGTATCCAGATGTAGCAAGGGCTTTTCAACAAGAGCTTGGAAGGATATTCATATGTTCGCAATAATTATATATAGGATCAAGGGTCTTAGACAGTCCTTAGCCCCCTAAGGTCCAGGTGTCGGATCTACGGCTTTACAATCTGAATGGCTTCGCTTCTTCTTGCCTGCTTCGGTTTCCCTCCCCCCCCTTAACATCTAACCGTTGGTCTAGTACAATCTTGCAGCACAAGTATACCAACAGAGGAAAAGCCAACAAAGATAGTATAGTTGACGCTAGCAACACTAGTATTATTGATTTTGATGGCACCTATGCTATCGTCGAGCGCTTACGCGGCCCCTTTTCCGATGCCACGGAGTAGGTACTGACTACCTAACACGCCGACGAGTTGGATGCTAAATTAGGGGCATGAAACATAAGTCTTGCTAAGGTGTAGGAAGGTAGGAGGAGAAAAACCTGGGCAAGGTGAGCCGGCGGGCTAATAGCAAGCGTGTAGGTGATTATAGCGCTGGGGGTTTAAAGGCTTCGTATTAAAGAGAAATCGAGAAATCGGGGATAACGTTACCTTGATGGCCGGAGGTTTTCTGTATTACGAAGTAATAAAACATAAGCCCACGTCACGACGTTCGATGCGACTAGTAGACCTGTGTGGCCGGAGGTGTTTGCACACGCCCCTCTACCTATCTTTTTTTTCGCTGCCCTGGCTAAGCAGCCTACTTCTGACAAGGGCGCTATATGTACCTGAAGGCGTTTGAATAGGCGAGGTACATGATTAGCGTATTTCGGGCCTCCCTAACTTTGTCTCTTCTTTCAATCCTCTTTTCCAAACTTAATGTTAAGTTTTCTATTTCATTACTTCGTAATACAGAAACCCTCCGGCCTTAAGAGGATACGCGAAAACCTGATTATAGGCTTGACTGGGGAGCCCGGACCTGTCAACGGAGGCTAGTCCGTCCTGCCCGATCGGGACGAAACAACTTCTACGTGGGATGTTTCATTCGCGGGAAATTCACGACGCAACCTCCACTTAATCCACTACTTCACGGAGCCTGTGGACGCCAACCGGAAGCTCGGGCAGCCCAGAGTCCTCCGCGGCGACAATAGTGCGAAGCCGAGTGATCAGGAGGTTCGTGGAAGATGCCCGCCTAACCCAATTGTCCGGTGTAGTGCTAGCCTAGCTCTGCATTCGGTGGGACATTGGAGATGTGTATATAATCGAGCATGTCCTGTTAGGGTTGCGATCAGCAGCGGATGTTGATCTCCTCCAGAGCCTCGGTCACTGCAGTCGACGACAAGCCTTGGCGATGAAGCTATTCACGGCGATTGAACTGCTCTTGGCAGCCGCGGCTCCTATACAAGCTGCTTATACTTGGCAGAATGTCAAGATTGGAGGTGGAGGTGGCTTCGTACCAGGCTTCGTGTTCCATCCCAAGACTAAGGGTGTCGCCTATGCGCGCACTGATATCGGTGGTCTTTACCGGCTCAATAGCGACGACTCATGGACTGCTGTAACTGATAGCATCGTTGACAATTCCAATTGGAGCAAATGGGGCGTTGACGCTGTTGCTCTGGACCCCCAGGATGCCAACAAGGTGTATGCTGCGGTAGGCTCCTACACGAATAGCTGGTTCGTCTCATACCTCAATATCCAAACATGAGCGAGCTAACCGATTCGTAGGGATCCCAACAATGGCGCGATCATTCGCAGTAGTGATAAAGGCGCAACATGGTCATCGACTTCTCTCTCTTTCAAAGTCGGCGGCAATATGCCTGGCCGTGGTATGGGTGAACGCCTAGCCGTCGACCCTGCCAACTCAAAGATCCTCTACTTCGGAGCGCGTAGCGGCAATGGGCTATGGAAGAGTACCGATGGAGGAGTGACTTTTGCCAAGGTCTCTAGCTTCACTGCCAAGGGATCGTTCGCTCCGGACCCAAGCGATACCAACGGCTACAACAACGACCCGCAGGGCCTTACGTTCGTAACTTTCGATTCTACCAGTGGCACTACGAGTGGCGCGACCTCGAGGATATTCGTCGGTACGGCAGACAACACTACATCCAGTCTCTGGGTGACAGAGGATGCCGGAACTACAGTATGCCTTGCCTCGTGATCTTAGAGTAACATGGTAGAAAACTAACAGGTCACAGTGGAGCGCGGTAGCAGGTCAGCCGGGAACTTACTTTCCCCATAAGTGTGTACTGCAACCGACCGAAAAGGCCTTGTACCTCACCTACAGCGATGGTACGGGACCTTATGACGGCACACTGGGAGCTGTGTATCGGTACGATATAACGGCCGGCACCTGGAAGAACATCACCCCAGTTTCCGGAGGCGACCTTTACTATGGATTTGGCGGTATTGGCGTCGACATGCTCAAGCCCGGTACCATCGTTGTGGCAAGCTTGAACTCGTGGTGGCCTGATGCACAGCTCTTCCGCTCTACGGATAGCGGTGCCACTTGGTCTCGGATCTGGGAATGGACTAGCTATCCTAACATGAATCTCTACTACAGCCAGTCGGTGAGTTTGATGCTAGTCTGACATTGATAAATACTATTCTAACTTTGATGACACAAGACTACAAAAGCACCTTGGATTAAGGCCGGATTTCTAGATGCGGATACCAAGGATCTGGGCTGGATGATCGAGTCGCTAGTCATTGACCCCTTTGATAGCGACCATTGGCTGTACGCCACCGGCCTCACTGTCTTTGGCGGCCATGATCTCACCAAATGGGACACGACGCACAACATTACAATTGAAGTGCTAGCAGACGGCATTGAGGAATTTGCCGTGCTCGGGCTCGCCTCAGCACCCGGAGGAAGCGAGCTCCTCGCAGCGGTCGGCGACGACAGCGGATTCACCTTTGCGTCGTCTAGCGCGTTGAAAACGTCACCGCAGAAACCTTGGATGGACCCCATTTTCTCGTCCTCGACAAGTGTCGATTACGCCGGCGCTTCCGTCAAGAATGTTGTGCGTGTTGGTAACACCGCCGGCACACAACAAGTGGCCGTGTCCACCGACGGCGGAGTCAGTTGGAGCATATATTACGGCGCCGATACAAGCATGACAGGCGGCACAGTTGCCTACTCGGCAAATGCAGACACCATTCTCTGGTCGACGTCGGCGAACGGCGTACAGCGCTCCCAGTATACCAGCTCCTTCGCGAGCGTCTCCTCCCTGCCTGCCACAGCTGTCATCGCGGCCGACAAGCAGGACAACACGGTGTTCTACGGCGGGTATTCCTCGACCTTCTACGTGAGCAAGGACACGGGATCAACTTTCGCGGCAGCTGGGGTCTTGAGCGGCGCTACTTCCGTGCGGGACATTGTTGCGCACCCGAAAACTGCTGGCGAGGTTTGGGTCTCGACTGACGTCGGTATCTTCCGCTCTACAAACTACGGCGCTTCATTCACGAAGGTGTCGACGGCACTCACCAACACGTACCAGATCGCACTTGGCCTTGGGTCAGGCAGCAACTGGAACGTATACGCCTTCGGCACTGGGTCCGCAGGTTCCCGTCTCTACGGCAGCGGCGATACCGGTGCGACTTGGACCGATATCCAAGGCTCTAGTCAGGGCTTCGGAGCTATCGACAGCTGCAAGCTTGCCGGCAGCAGCAACACGGCCGGCCAGGTGTTCGTAGGTACAAACGGCCGCGGGGTCTTGTATGCCTCCGGGACTCTGTCCAGCGGTGGCAATGGGGGATCGACTACAACGACTACGGCCACGTCCGGGACGACTTTGTCGACAACTACTACAAAAGCCACTACTACCACCACGAAAGCCACCACTACAACTACTACCAAGACAACTACCACAACCTCTGCGTCTGGTTCGACGCCCACTGGGACTGTGCCTGTAAGTTATTATTCCCTATAGCCTCTTAGCCAAAATTCCCCTTCATGTGTTTAAGCATTTACTAACACCTAGGTTCTACAGCAATACGGAGTAAGTAAACTAGTTCTCTGATATTCAACTTTTACCTTCCGACTCACCTCTCGAAGATGTTGTGACAAGAGTCCTTGAATCCCCAATCCCTAAACCAATCCGTGGTGTCATGTCTGCTGACAATTCTCTTCTATTAGCAATGCGGAGGAAGTGGCTACACCGGACCAACCACCTGCGTGTCTCCCTACACATGCCAGGCACAAAATCAATACTACTCCCAATGTTTGTAAAAGTGTCAGTCACTCTATCCTGATGGGATTAGGCCCGTACATAGTTTCAATTATATTGAATTACTTCGACGCTTGGACTGCTGCTCACCTCCTAAATGGCAACACACTATCATTTCGAGAGATGAATCCTCGTTGGTACATGGTACACGTAAAATGTATGCTTTAGCGATACATGTGAGACCTAAGAATTCGAGAAACGACTGCATACCTAGCTTTCCACATAAATCTACAGTAGGGACCGAGAAAAAGTCATTAAGAAGCAGCATCATTACATAGTACCATTAAACCCCAGAGACCCAAGAAAAGAAGCCCGCATAAACATCACATTCCACCCCCTAATGCACATCCGCACTCCTCCCCTCCTATCTCGCACCTCCATTCGCAGCAGCAGTTTTAGGCGGCGGCGTGAAAAACGCCGAAAACGCCGTCCCAGACTGATTCAGCCCCCAAGCCGTAGGCGAATCATCATGGACCGTCGTCCGTCGGAGATCACGAATATACCTCCCCTCAAAAGTCCCAGGGCCCGCGCGATGCAGCACGGCGCGATTATCCCAGATCACCAGATCAGAGGGATCGTGCCAGCGCACAGCGACGACGTACTTCTCTTGCGTGACATGGGCGTTGAGTTTCTGCACTAATTCCCAGCTATCTTCAATCTCCTCCCTCCCCCCTTCCCGCTCCGCGTCCGACGGAGGCGATTCTTCAATATGATGCAAATGCGCCCCGACGTACAGGTTCATCCGCCCGCTCGGCTCGTGCCGCTGCAGGATGCGGTGACGGGTCATCGGGAACTCCGTCGGGTCGAGGTCCGCGAAGAACGCCGGCGACCCCAGCTTGCGGGAATGCGCCATGGAGTGCGCGCCTACTAGACCCTCTGCTTCCGACCCGGTGAGAAGCGCCAGTACCCCCTCATCTAATTCTTCAGCTGCGGTCCGCGAGTCTGCGAAGAGTGTGTCCCCGCCCGTCTCGGGGGGAGGCAGCTCCGCGGCCCGGAGCAGCGAGAAGGATGCGCGCCGCGGGTTGAACGACGAGTCGGCGTGGAAGAGGCCGTTGCCGCGGTTCGCGTGGGCTCTCGCGCTCGACGGGTCCAGCGGTGTCGGCTTCTCTCCGGCTGGGGTTGGTTCGAGGGAGACGTTCCCCGCGTCGAAGAGCTCGTAGTGCGCGTATCGCGGTTTTCGTCCGTTCGCGAGGTACCGCTTGATGTTGTCTAGCTCGCCGAATCGTTCCGAGAAAGACACGTGGGCCGCGTCTGACAGGCCTGTATTGCGGAAGACGCAGACGCCGTACTGTGGTTTAGATGTTGGTTAGTGGTGCTGGAGTAAAAGAAGTTAGGTGCTCTTAGGATTATGATGAGGGGTATATTGGGAGAGCGGTGATAGGTAGGCGATGTACTGGGAATGTATTGAGTACTTGGTGGTTACGGTAAAGTGAGCCAGGCGTGTAGTAGAGCATGACGGACAGCCATGATAACAAGAAATGGGAAATAGCGAGGTGCTTAAATATGCCACTTTCTCACCTTCGCCATCGCAGCCAGAATCTCAGAGAACTGCTCCTCAGACACATCATCAAAGTTAACGCCCGAGACCTCGGCCGCGAAAGTCGGATGTAGCTCCTTGACCTCGATGGTCTTGAACCGTGGTTCTTCTTCTTTCACGAGACCGGGCATTTTGAATTGCTTTCTCTTATTATTGCTTTTCTCTTTTCCTTTTTATTGTCGTCTTATCTTCTCTCTAACCCTTGACCGCTTCTTGTCTTCGTCTCAACTCTCGGTGAAGTTCGTGATATATCCCCGAAATCTTAGGTCGAGTAGGTAGGTAACACTACGTTCGCCAAGCTGTCTCCCAAGGTCCAGTGTTCAGGATATAAGAAACACGTATTCACCAACACGGTGAGCTGTAGGACGGTCAGACAAACGCATTTTATTCCTCGCTTGGCACTACCTATATAAAGAGTCTTATACACTACCGGCGCCGCCGAATCATATATGTGCCGTGCGGGGTAGGTGAGATATTGCCGGCAGAGCGACGGCGACGTACCATGGATTGACCAACTATATTTTAGGTAAGTCTTCCTGCTTAAGATAAATATCTGTCTGCTTCATATGTATATCAATGTGAGTCTCGAGCGGGTGATCCCGGGTACACCCTAGGTCTGAATTGCTTAATTTAACTTCGAAGCTAGCCGTTGACAAGGGATCCCTGAGTTCATGAACATGACTCGAGCATTTCTAGATAGCAGAAACGTGTCTCTTCAAGTTCTGATTCCGCCAATTGAAAGAGCATTGATTGATTTCTCGTGTCCTTAAGTTTTAGTGCTTATGCCAATTGCCCATGTTGTCCATTGGGGCTCGCCAATTACCGTATATACATACACCAACTATGTGTTGCTTTTCAAACCGCGACACGTCTTGCAAGCGGTGTTATCTTATTAA
This sequence comes from Xylaria longipes, assembly GCA_025201785.1. Lineage (NCBI taxonomy): Eukaryota > Fungi > Ascomycota > Sordariomycetes > Xylariales > Xylariaceae > Xylaria > Xylaria longipes. The sequence continues at coordinate 34,443 of MU619856.1, forward strand.
CCTAGTTCACATGATATCCATTATCATAGCCGGCCATGTTTCTCATTTAAATCCATAACAAAACACCTCACAGCACAGCAACAACACCCAGCACGCCGGCAGCGGCAGCAGCAGCAGCCCCAAGGAACCCAGGCTCATGCGTCGTGCCCGGCGATTCTGTAGACGTCGTTTCTGACGGTTCAGTAGTAGTAGTAGGCACAGTCGTATCCGTCACGGCTGTACCCGTACTCGTAGCATCCGTGCTTGTGGGCGCACTCGCACTAGCGAACGTGATCTGTGCCACGACCTGCGGACACGTCTCGTACGCCTCGACAGTCCTTACAAGCCCGCTGGCGTCGGAGCACCTTGTAACAATACTCGCGATGCGGTCCGAGTACCGGTTATACCACGAGTACCATGTCGGCAGGAAGCTCGTGAAAGTGTCGCCCACGGAGCCTGTGATGGAGAAGTCGCAGACGTCCTCCAGCGAGCGCGTCGTCTGCGACAGCGCCTGCGACACGGCGTCGCCCGCGAGGAGCGCCGGCGGGATCTTGGGGAGGACCGTGACGAGCGGCAGGGCGGCGGGGATGCAGGCGCGCAGGTCGAAGGCGTTGGCTAGTTGGTAGAGCGAGCCCAGTAAGTTGGGCGTCGTCTGGCGCGCTTTGACTTGCTGTACTGTTTTTGTGGGTGTGGAGTCCGGGGTCGTGTCGGGTTTGGCCTCGGCGTTGGCGCTGGCGTTGACGAAGGCCAGAGGGCCCGACGAGGCGAGGAGCAGCGCCGTCGCGGCGGAGAGGGAGAGACGCATTGTGAATACCGTAGCTCGTCGCGCGTTTTCTCGACTCCGTAGATGCTTTAACTGACCGGGGATAACTCGCGAATAGGTACCTGGGTAGGTATAGTAGCGATCGCTAAGTACAGAGTACAGATCATAGAATCTTCAGAATTGAGGCAAGAAAATAAGCAAGACAATTCAATTCAGAGCCGCAGCAGCATTGTGTTCACAAGCACCACTCCCCTGGTCTGGCGCCCATCGCTAGGTTAGATTAGTTCTCCTCGCCGAGGCCGACGAGACAAGAACATTTGACTGCGGGGAGATTCCCAGCACCATTTCCCCATCAGGGGTGTTATGACGCGCGATAGGAGCTTAAATCCCCACAGACAATCGAGATTCAGCCATGTCATTGGCGGCGAAGCTGGGAGGAGCCGGGAAGCGCCCATGGGGTCGCGCCGAGAGATTTGCCCTGAAGCAAATCTGGGGTAGCTGGACTTGGAATAGCGGGTATCCGATCCCTTTCCTAAACGAGTGAAAATATCGAATGAGTCGTTTGTGATTCGTCGATTGGTTTAGTTCGGATATTCCGCCAAGAGTTGCGATTTTAATACCCGTGACCTGCCCATGACACATGGTAAACCTCCGGGATAGATATTCAGGGCCTTGAACTTCTTCGTGTACCTACGTTTCCATTATTACATGATAAATCCCTATACCTACCAAGTGTTATACTACAGCCAGACCATAAGTCACATGTAAAGTGCTTGTGTTCGAACCCCATCAGCGCTGGTTTATTTTAAAGGCAGTCCATTTACCACCATAACCCTAGCATTTCTTATTACTTCCTTAACAAGCGTGACTGATAGCGTAACTGATCAAAAGCATTGGTTAAAAAGAATAGTAAAGCTACAATTTGAACTGCTGCCTTTAAAATCTACAAAAAGAATCTCAGGGCTTAAGCTATACTCAACATCCCTAAGACCGGAAAGCCCTTGAATGTCTATGGCCCTGCCTCTGGCACAAGGGTTTGTCCTGCCGACTACTTTACCACTCGACCATATAGATCGTAGTTGGGAACGTCTTGTTAGAGTGCTGCACACATATCACTGTTTATATCCTTCTGGATTATCTATGCTCCTATTGGCTGGAAGGCGTTCTACCACCAAAAGTAACACATGGAAACAAATGCCGTGCTCCATATTGACTTACAAGGAATCCTAGAAGAGAGTCATCAACTTTAGCTAGACTCGGCAATTCCCATGATGCTCTTGACTTGGCTGAAACAGGGTCTTCGATTGTAGTACCTATGTTCAAGTAACAAATACTAATCAAAGACCCTACGTTCCTATGAAATGATCCTGACCTTGCCCCAGCAAAGACAGCGATACACATTGCAAAAATCGGGCTATCTTGCAGCCCCACGGGGAACGTTGGCTGCTCTCTGCGCTTTCTGCTATTTGCTGTTTGATTCTCAGCCGGCAAGGTTCTGGATTCCCTTCATACAGTTGAATTCGCCTAACAAGAACGGGCGCTCCTTGGTCTTTTCAAATCGGCCTGGGTATATGTTCAACGGAAAACATCAAGCAAAGTTAGTTTTCACAAACCCTTTTCTATTCACAGTCAGCTCACTTGGTCAAATATATGGCGAGCGACGCGCGGTAGGTAGGGCGGCCGGTCAGGACAACACCATCCTCATTTCACTCCTGTTGGCGGGAGGTGCTGGCTACGAAGGGGTTGCTCTCCAGGCCGTCAAGGAGGTAGCCTCCGGAACCATCTCGGCCGGCTGCAATCTCCGCCTCTTGGTCCCAGTCTGCCCTCTTCTCGAGCCATTTGCCGCCCAGGTACAGTCGGATACATGGGTGCTCTGGCTTGTGTTGTTTCGATTCGAAAGGCACAAGCTTGGCATTGTTGTGGTCGATCGCGCTAACAGTGCAGCCGCAGGCTAAACCAGGTATACCTCCTTGTCGAATGAAATCATGGGACATAACCTCCCAGCGCCGATGCTTTTCTGAAAGACTCACGTTGGTAACCAGGACACGCGCGTGGATATCATGCTGCGCTTCCGGATCAACGGTGAGTCTGAACTGGTGAGGAGGGCATTGCTCGCACAGGCCATGCGCATATCCGATGTCGCGAAAGTACCAGACGCGGCTCTTGGGCAGGAACAAACTGACACTGAGAGTATGAATAGGAGCGTCGCCAAAGCGCTCGTAGTAGAATCCACCTGTTTTGTCAAGATGTTCAAAATAAGCTCTATGCTCCTTGCTACGGAAGAAGGCAAGAGATCCAACTTCGAAGTTGGAGTAGAATTGGCAGTTGTTGTATTCAAGCTGATCGAAGTCTCTGTGATTGTCGTCTTCGTTGGGTAACTGGGATGCATGCAAAACGTCCTCTCCCTGGAGGGGGTCTTGGAGCAACCAGTCATAGTCGGCATCTTCATGGATCATATCCCCATTGCTCTTGATAAATGTCTTGGTCCTGTCCCACAGCGAAGGGAAAGAGCGGGCATCATCGAGGATGGCCATATTGAATCCGTACGCCATGTTGTTGTCGCGCATGAAGCGGAAGACGTCGTAGTTAATGTTACAGCTAAAATCGACCTGTGAAACCTTTATTAGGCTCGGGGCGCATGTGGGGGTTTTTTTTATGAACTTACGCCAGGCTCGACTCGCCAGAAGAATTCGTAGTAGGCGAGCCGCTTTTCCAGAGCAAACAGTCCGGCATTCCATCGACACATATGGTGGTAACTCTGAAGCCACGCCTTGCCAACACCAATACTGCCCATGAATTGGCGGCCGACATCGAACCGAGTGGTATCAATCCAAGAGGGAACACTCCAGTGCTCTTTGGGTATGATCTCAAAGTAGCACTGCGAGTTAGTCGCGTTTCTAACACCCAACATGAACTCCTCGCTAAATTCTCCATCGTTGAAGAAGACCCAGTCGTATTGATGCGTGGGGCGGCTGTTGAATCGAGCCTCGAGCTGGACCATACTGTATACCATTTCCTCAACCTCAGAGTTGCGAACCAACGCAATGAAGGCGGCCTTGGGGCGAGTCTCCAAAAGAGACTGTCGGTACTGCGGGGGGATCTCGTCGATAGTTGGGATAGTGTTACGCCGGAGCCACTGGAGCGGGTCGGCTTGGGCAGATTTCTCCCGGTCAGACGACTGCGCAATTGGAGGGAGGTACATGTCAATAGTGGCAGCTTCTCGAGCGATGCGTCTGGTCTGGTCTCTGCGGATCATCCAGGCGCTGCCGAAGAGGACAAAGACTAGGCATAGGAAAACGAGGAACTTGCGAACGGAGAATGGCCTATTAACGATTCCGGTACCATTAATATTGGCGAGGCTGGGGGAGGTGATGGCGAATATAAGAGCGGAAGGCAGGAGAAGAAGAGGGAGGCTCACCGAACACGGCGCACAAGAAAAGACCAGCTGGTCCCTTGCTGCTTGTGATGAGAGTTGTCGAGCAACGAAGTTGTAGCGCCCGCTAGGTTACCGTCGGAAGTAGTGAAGCTCATAGGGTTTGGGCCAAGGCCCTCGTTGCTTGAAGTTGACCAGGTAGCGACATGGCCGCGGCTTCCACCCGATCGATGAGCAACGCGGGCACCCGGTCCAGCCGCAGAACTCGCGGTACTAGCTATATGACGATGGTACGCAGCAGGCATTGTTGGTGTGATGGCTACATTGCGCACTGTCAGTGCTTGGACATCAAGAAAACCATGAAAGTGAAAAGAGGGACAAGACAACATGGAATGAGCAGGAAGAGAATCTCAAAGTAACTCACACGTTGCTAAAGCTTGATCGGCCGTAGGTCCTAGGCTTAATGTCTTGTGTTTGGTGCGAAGTGCGTTTCGTGATGCAATCACCAAGGTTGCTGGAACACTGGGGTGGGCACTCGAGGCTGATACGGGACCCTTGGACCTCTCCTGACGGAAAGCCCAAGGGAAATAGGTGAAGGTGCAAAGAATATTGAGTGTGAAGGAATGGACAGATTCTACGCACGGTTGTCTGGAGAATCAAAAAGCAGTGAACCGGCGAGCAATCGCGGTGGTGTAGATTAGGTACAATGAGTGCAATAGGTACGAGGTGGGAGAGCCAGGTTGGGGTTGGCAAAGGAGGCTGTCCGAATAGTATGGCTTCACTGGTGGATGCGGGTGCAGGTGATTAGTCCAGTTGGCTTCAAGTCACTAATGGCACTATGGTGAATGGCTGCGCAGGAAGTCGGGACCAGCCCGAGGGTCGACGGAGAGCTTGATAGAAGGCAGGAAGGGCAGCAGCAGGCCTGAGCTAACACCAAGCAAACATGGCTGCTGATAAGCAATAATAGCAGCATAACCACAGGTACACGACGACCATCACAGGAACGACCAAGGCTATCCAGCCTTTATACCGTAAATGATTACTGGTTTGTCTGGACTTTTATCAATCCAATACGCAACATCTAGACTGCCGCCAGTGGCCAGCATCTAGGCAATCTGGCCGCCGTGTATCACATGCTCAAAGGAACACTCACCGCCAGGAAGAACCTTCATAGAAGCCATTAGGATAACGCCCCGCGGTCGTGGTATGACATCAATCACCGTCCAGACCTGCTTTGCTGTGGATTTACAGGATTCGGCGAGCAAATACCCACGAAAGCAGCACAGCATCCTGCGCCCCCAATTGTACATCGCAGAGCCAACTCGTCGGCCTGGCCTATAATACACTGACATTGACATCAGCTTGAAACCAAACAATATCTCGTCGCCCAGCCTTGCTTATGAACAACAACGAATACAATTTAAACAATGATACCCGTGATACCTGATACCTGATACCTGATACCTGATACCTGTCCCACTCTAACGCCGGGTGCTGCCGTGCCCCGGCATCCGCTATAATTATCTCGTCACGGCTCTTCGACAACCATTGCTTCCCCGGCTTCCGGATCGTCTTCGAGCGTGAGATCGAGCACCCGGGCGTACTGTACCGTAAGCCGCTGCAATTCCCTAAATTTGCCTGTGTAACCACGTTAGTAACCACCGTCGCCGGCCGTTTGTCTGAGACGCGCCAACAAACATACCTAATATCATGACCACTCCTTTGAGCAGTTCTTTCCGGTCCCAACCACAGATATCGCTTTCTGTGCTATTCCAACCCCGGCCCTTATCGCCTCCTTCACCGACTTTATCTTGCAATACGCCGCCGAGCAGACTGTTCAAAAGCTCCTCTACTTTCCCACGGTGGCCCTCCGCGCCGATACGCTTGGCATACATTAGTAGATAAAGTCGGAACTCTTCCTTGGAGCCCAGTTGGAGCGCCCCGGCAATCCGGTTTTCCAGGTGGGCAATGCTCACACTGGATTCAAAAGCCTCAAAACCGTCTTTGGACAGCAAGGTCTTGATGAGCCTCTGTAGTGTGTATGCTCGTCCCTTCAGGAGGAATTCGTTGGTAGTGTGCCTCTCCAGGAACGGAATGATGCCGGTTGAGACTATGTTGTCATCGATCTTGTCATCTTTAGGTGTCGCAGAACCCACGGCTGTGGTCTGCAGGGACCCGACAGAGGAATCGTTACTGTTCCAATATTGGCTCCCCACTGCCCACCAAGACTCTGACAGGCGCTGCCAGGTGTGCATTGTAGGGGAATAATAGTAGCCATCACCATTCGTGAGTGTGACGACGATATGGCCAATGGAGTTCAAATGTGCCGAGGTAACCCCAGGGGCAGGCATAGCACCGTGGGGTTGAAGCGAACTGGTGGCAATCTCGAGGATGGGTCCGAGGGAGACGGGAGGATGAGGTGAAGAAAGAGTATGAATATTCCAGACGTAGCACAAGCCAACCGCCGTAATACATAATAACCACCAGCCACGGCATTCTAGAATGACGGGCTGGGCCTCGAGCACCATCGCATTGATCAAACGGCGACCCGCCGGAGTCCATGTATACAGGCTACCGTCTTCACAAGCGGCAGCCCAAAATTTCTTGCTGCCTGTTACTAAGATGATAGCTCTGGGGAGGTAATCCTGCCAGAGTGTTGTACCACGCTTGGTGGCCGTAATATGCGACGGGTCTCGCAGAGACGTAGGATTTCGAGCCTCTAGGATAGTATTCTCCGCAATCTTTGATGCCTCTTCTGGCGTGGTATTTTCAAGAAGTATCCCACGTTCTAAGGGCCGAAGAATATGGGACCTCACTTTAGGCACCGCGAGTCGGACTTGTGAGACAGTAATGGAGGGGCTGAGCACCGCCGGTCGAAGGTATTCAGGCGTAGGAACTAAGCCATGCCTAGGCGGCTCGGGTGTCGCATTCTCTAGGCCATCTACGCCATTACGTAGAATCGGCCTAGGCCCGGTAGCCGGCCGTTTGTTTTGATGTTCTTCATCATCTTCCCCCTCCATAGCAACAGCTTTTCGCTTATTGCCGAGAAGCATCGCCGCCAAACCACCCTCTGGGAGTCCATCGTATGGCTTCGATAAATCTAATATGGTCTGTGGCGCGTCGTTCTGTGCTGTTTTAGACGTGCTAGACCCAACTAATTGTGTTTGGGGAAGCGATGATTGGCCAGTGCCAGATGACGAGATCAACATCGGTGCAACTCTCTTTTTGCCATCTTTGGTAATTGTAACCCGCGACTTCAAAACGTTTATCCGTTGCGCTGCTTTATCTGCGGCTTCCTGTGCTGCGGCCGCTTGATCTTTTTCCTTCTCCAGCTCAGCTTCGGTCTGCCCATTAGTAGAAGGCGGCGCCGTAGGTGTGGCAGTACCTGTCTTGACGCCATTCGTAGTCGGCGCAGCATCTTTAGGCAGAGGGTGAAAATCACCCATTAGCGCACCCATCCTAGATTCAGCCCCCTTTCTCTCCCCCTCCTTGCTGTGATTCTCTAGTCGAAGGCCATCGACATCTTCAGCGATGCCCATAGCCTTGCGAGAAGCACCATACTTGGATAGCGCTTTATCAGTCTCCTCAAGATTTGCGACCCATCCCAGCTCACCTGTTTCAAACTTTGCGGTCACAATACTACCATCAAGACTGGCTGCGAATAATGTTTGCCCATCGGGAGTCCAGGCTAGGTCAGATATAGATTTCGAAGCCAAATCCTGCAGGATGACTACTGGTCTCGACGTATTCGTGTTCCAGATGCTTAACGTCTTGTCCTGACCAGCAGATGCAATCACTGTTACGAGTGCACCACCAGCTGACTGGCCGTTCGTGGTACCGTTTTCAATAGGTTTCTTGGTGTGGAATAATCGCGGAGAGAACATACAGACCTCGGTAGGCCCTTCGTGTCCAACGAGATTGATCTCGCTGTCCCACCTAGAACGTTCAATTATAGCAACAGAACTGACGGGACCATTGACAGCATTGGCGGCAGCGATGTGATTGCCATCAGGCGACCACGAGCATCGTCTGAAGTATGTCGTCAAGGGAGACGACTTGAAAGGTGCACTAATCGTGGTCTCGAGCTGAAAGTTATTAACCATATCATGCTGAGTAGCATTAGGGGCTGGAGAAGTAAAGCGGAATATCTTGATGGTCCGGTCATCGCTTGCAGTGGCAAAGAATTTATTGGCGGGATCGAAGGTTATGCCCTTGACGTGGCTCTGGTGGAGGGAAAGAATCTTGAGTTTCTCGAAAGTATGGCCCGACCAAACAACGACCTTGGAGTCGAGACCGACGGACACCAAGACAGAGCCGTCGTGGGACCACGCCAAGTCCTGAACATCGTTGTCGTGCCCTATCAGTCGTTTCGAAGTCTTCCAGTTCTCGACGGGGGGTGGACCACTGGTGCCAAAGGGCGCAATGGCGGGCGGGCCGCTCTCGAGCTGATATATGCAGATAATCTTGTCGTCGGCGCCGGAAGCGAGGTATCGGCCGTTGGGGGAAAAGCGCACGGAGTGGATGGTGCCCAGATGGTGGCTCATATGGCACAGCTGACGCGGGCCGCTGAAGGACGGATCGTCGGCCCTGTAGATGGCTTCGGTTGACCAGATTCGAACATGGCCGTCTTGATACTTGGCGTTAGAGGATACGGTATGATGGCAGCCCATGGCAGGACATGGCAGACTCGGGGAGCGGACACATACCACCTCCAGCCGTCGCGAGACGCTTCCCGTCAGGCGACACATGGCAACTATACACCTCGAAGTCCTTCTGTTCGCCTATCGCGGGATTAGCCAGCTATATTCTCCGTTCGCCGGGCCTTTCGCGACAGCAACAGTACCTTTGTGGCTCAGCCATGATGGCTTGATGATGCGCATGGTGACTTGAAGTCTACACTCGTAATTCGCATATCGTCATGGGCGTATGATGTGGCTTCGATGCTGGATGAGATAGGAGCGGCAGGATAAGACGTCGGAATGGGCGATGGCGAGCGAGGACAGCAATTCGACATGCCCGTGGGCGTCTCAGAGTCGGAAGAGAATGGGCTTACTTTGCAGTTAATTCAAGTCACTGGCGCAATTCAAAAACGATTTCCAGTCGCGCGACGCGGCCCGAAGCTGAGAAAGCGGGCCCCTTCAATGTTAAATGTTCCAAGGTTCCACCTCACTTAAACCCGATTATTATCTATCGGGGCTCTAACGTACCTACGTCCACTATTTGCCACCAATCCCTAGGTAAGTGGCTAGGCAAGTGACTTAGGTACCTAAGGTACCTACCTAAGCTAGAAAACCAAGCCTAGGTACGAAGGCCGTGGCGTAACATTCCAAAGGTTTGGTGTAAATTTTCATAACGTTAATAATTTGTACTGCAATTGCTTTACTACGGTTGTTCTATTATCGTACGGAAGGTTGTTTTACTAAAATTGCGATCATTGAAAATTATAGTACGGTATAGAATTGAATTGTACTGTATTCTAGCTACCTATCGACTTGACTATTCTATTGAAATAGAATCTGCTGCGTTGTTTGAATTAAAATAGGAGCGAAGCTATCGTAACTTCCACGTGTGTGTGTATGCGCGCAACGACTTGCCCGTAGTTGTGGTCCCAGATTAAGCGTTGAACCCGATTCCAACGCTTAAATTGTCAACAGTAATAATTTTCAACGTTTAAAATTGTAACCCGTCTATTTATTGAACAACTATTTATTGAACAACTATTTATTGAACCCAGCTTGTTTCAGTACGGTAGTCTCCCTTTTAACTTACATAGAGCTATGCCTCATATGTTACGTGATGCGAAGCGCCGCGGTCGACGCCGTCCGCAGCTCCCTTGCTCTTCTGCATCGCGAATGCCCTACATCCATTTCACTCCGAGGTTTGGCCTCATCTGACCCTCTTACCCAAGCCCTCTCACCAGGACTTTGCCGTGCAGATCGACGACTTCACACACTCCGCCGTACACATGTCAGCAGGAGTCACGTGTCGGGAATGGCCACCGATAACCTGCGCCAGCTTGAGGCCCTCATGAGCCGCCTGGACCAAGATCGCGCAGCCCTCCAGCAACCTACCGACGTCTCTCGTCGCACGCCCAACACCATCTCCACCGACTCCAACGCGGCTGACAAGATTGAAAGGCATCTCCGTGCCGACGGCCATCGTACTTGGGGCTTCGTCGTGTATCGCTGTACGTATTCCAGCGACGCGGCGTGGGAGTCGTGCATCCAGCGCATCAATGCGTCGATCCAAAAATCCATGGACCGGTATAATGGGTCCGATCTGTTCCAAGAGGGATGCTTCAAGCTCACCGTGATTGATGATGCGAGCATGCTTGATGGGGCGAGCACGCAGGCTGTGCGTCGGCACTTCAGGCAGTGGTGCGCCCCTGCTATTGAAGGATGCACCGATGAAGACGTTGGGTGGATGAACGTGCAACTTGTCGGCCTCATGATGGATTTCTACGCTAATGTGAGAGATCCGAATCTCTGGCACGTTCAATATATCAGACCACCGGACATTGCGACGGCGTAGATAGGCCTGCGAACAGTATAACCGGAGACATACAAATACCTAGTACTATTGCTAGGCAACCTGTTGTTGGTCACGAACTACCGTATACGATGGCGTTACTATTAACAGTCCCAAACAGGAGCTGTTTAAGGTTGTACATGGTATACCTACCTATGTATGTAAGTACAGTAGGTAATTGCTGACGTAATACGTGCACGGACCTTCGAGAGAGCATGCGCATCTCATCCCAGTAAAGCTAAGGTTCTAATTTAGGGTGCCTACTTAGGTACAGACTACTCAAGGTACTACCTAGTAAACAACAATCCTGGTCTTAACTTTCTTTCCAACTTGACTTCATTCCACGAAACAAGGCATACGCAACTCTTCTAACTCTCGCCAGCTGCGGCCAGGCAGATTATCCAATCTTTACTCTATGACTTGAGCTGGTCAAGCGCTCATCCGGGACATCTGTCCCCGTCCAGCATCAAATAACTACTCTTTACTTCCCCAAATCGGCCCACCATTATCCCCCCCGTCGTCATGGGTATTTGCGCCTCCTGTCTCGGTCGTCGACGGAACGACTCCATTGACGAGGTACATACGAATCGCCGCACGGATTCACCCCGTTTACTGACTGCCTGAGTCCTACAGGATGACGTTTCGCGTCTGCTCTTCGACGACCCAAACAACTTACAATACGGCAGCTTCGCCGAACATAACTTAAACTCACAAGGCGATCCTCTAGAGTCACAACGTGAAGTCGAGGCTCTACAGAGAGTTGTCGCGCGAACCTCCAAGTATGCGACCCGCGCCTCTCGTAAGCTCGTCGACCCCAGTACTAATAGTCCCCCAGTAATCTAGTCGATGTTTTCGAGATCACTCCTCAAGAGTCGCAAAGGGCGCCACCCGCCGTGTTCCCCGGACAAGACGCCCGCCTTGCACGATACCAGAATATACTATCGAAGCTTTCTGCGGATGACGGCACGGCGACGGCTGACGGCGCCCAGGGTGCTGTCGCTTGGTTAGTGAGTGAGGAAGACAATGCAGACGGAGTCGACCATAACGTTACGATCAAAGAGGGCTCAGCCGGTCCCTTGGTAGGCACTTTTGCCGATGCAGTCGCTGCGGTTGCATGAGGGTACGATTGATTATGATTAAATAATGAAGCACCGCCAAAAGTTGGCAGTGCGTTTTGTGGGCTCAGGTCTGACACCCGCACCAGGAGACTCGGCTTCTTTTTTTTTCCTTTTTTTTTCCTTTTTTTTCTTACACTCTGGGGCCAGGTTTATTCCGCAGAGCGAGACGTGACTCAAGGTAGATATCCCGGCCAGGAAATGAGAAGTCCTTGGGTCTACATTCCAACTAGTCAACTGATGCGGGCATTCCGATTCTTTGTTTGCTTCCTGACCAACCATATTCGGATTAATCAGGAGCGCGCATCCTCATTATATGTATGCGACCTTCGGATGTCTGACGTATATATCAGATCACAGCCACGTATCAATTGCTTCTGTTTATTCGCGGTGGAGTCTCGAGCATTCTGGGCAATATTCTCAATATTAGTTCAATAGCCGGGATCTCATGAACTGGTACCGTCATGGTCACAAAAGGCATGTCAGAACATCAAATAAGGTTTGCCCTGAATCGACCATAACATGATGTTGATTGATTTTCACCTCGGCACAGCTTGGCGCTCGTGTTTGGACCGTGGCCGTACACGAAGACTGCATACAACAGCAGCAACAACAACAACAAACCGGCCCAGCTCTCTCGGCTTGCCTACGGCCGTATGGGCCTCGGCTGTACATCCCCACATGAGATATGCATTCTGTCGGCGATAGATGCGCTTCGAATTCGGAATCTCAGTCCAATAGAGTCAGTCAGTGGAGACACTGCGGGCGGGAATGGGCCGCCCCATACTGCTGTACCTAAATCGACGTTTTTTTCTTCATCTCTTCTGCATCGTGAGTCGCTACTAGTCAACTGCATTGAGTCCTGTCCCCCACTTCCTTCCAAAAATCCCTGAACATGGGTCTCTAAAATAGTACCGCGTTTACCCCATGTCTCAACTGTCTTTGATTTTCCAGCTCGTCTACTCAATTGGCCTAGCTATTGCAAATATTTTGTGACCTGCCCAGTTATGTCTCCAATTTCTACCCAAACGCCAGGTTCCAGCAATGGGCCCAGGCCGATGTGGCGGCGTTTATTCTCGCCATCAGCTCGGTGATGCCTAATGCGACGCGTAGTTTTGTCCCGGTGGCCCAAAATCAACTGTATTCAACACCGATCAACAGCCAGAAGAAGAGGAGGAGGAAGAAGAACCCGACAAGGAAAAAAAGATACAAAATGACCAGTTTCGTAACATAGTGTCTCCAGCGCCTCAGAAACCATCTTTGAAAGGTCCAGAACCCCCCCTTTAATAGAACTGCCATAACCGGTTTTGCCGACATAAGAAATACCCGCTCTTTGTGGGACAACTGAACCTAAGCCCATCTGTAAGGTACATGTATCCTTCTCCCATTCTTTCTTTCTTTCTATTGCATCCCGCTCCAGTCGCCCATGGCCCGATCCACGAGCATCAATGGGTCTATACCGTGCCCCATGCTCGTGTCTGGTGTTGCAGCGTCATGTTGTCGATGGCCTGCTGGACCTCGATCAGGTCCCTGTGGGCCTTCTCTATCGAGGCGCTGCGGTTCGTCTCCCTCGACCATCGCGTGATATCGCTGTGCAACTTGTTGTACTTGCGCCTCTTCTTCTCGATGTCCTTGCACAGCTTGCAGTCCTCGGGCTCGCTTATCGTGTTATAGACGAACTTGAGGCCGCACGTCTCGCCCGTCCGGTACTCCTTGTTGCACTGCTCTCGGAAGTGGCCCCACCGCCAGTACCCGCAGTTCCAGCGCGTCTGGTCGAAGAAGCACATTGTGGTCGTACGTTCGCTCGCTCGGGCGGTGATCAATGGCGATGTGGAGGTGAGGGGGGAGATTCTTATGGTGGCAACACGGGGCCACTGGTGAAGCGTCGAGCGGAGTGCCTGAGGGTGGCCAGTAAGGGACGGCCCAGCTCTTCAGAAACGTAATCGACAGACAGCACCGGCGAATGTGACGATGGGAAATCGACGAGGACGGGCGGCAGAAGAGATGTTCGAAGCTGAATACGTCGTCCGCAAGTTGCTGGTCGACTCAACGTAATCGGTCTGTGAGCTTCGAGATATAGGCGATCGGATTGGCTCAGGGATGGCGGTGGCTGGTGGTCTTCGCGTACAATGATGATGTGATGATGTTGGTATGGTCAGTTCTCTTGATATGTAGAGTCTAGTCCTCTTGGGAAGCCGAACGATGCCCCAGAGGTTGCAACCGGTACTTATAGTCCTGCTCTTGTGTCCTTCGAGCGAACCGTGCTCAGGCCATATTGGGAATCAATATACCCAAACCAGCACAGATAGCCATCAGAGAGTCGTTGTATGACAACTCAGTGCCTTCTACTGATTGAGGTTGCATGGCCACCTCGCATCGTCCCCTTTTAGAAGTGCTCATTCGAGCGCTGTATGAATGCCACGTTGGCTGCCGGTTCAACCTATGCCGGTTTCCCCACCAGGGGTGCGGACGGTCCCCCTCTACAAGCCCGTTGACGTCGAGCGGTTTTTCTCAATTCTACCTAATAAGGTCCGCGGGTCCAGCTTCAGTGGGAATTCCCAGGGAAGCCAACGTTGTTTCTCTGCCCTTCCACCCTCCCGCCGCCTCCCCATTGGCCCGATTTCCGTCGGGCCAGTCCTAACAGACAGGACCCCTTCGCGGACGCTACCAACATGCATGGGAAGGGGGAACCACACCACTCAGCCTCGATTGACGAAGGGACCCCGTAGCGCATTTTTATTCTTCTGCTGTTGCTGTGTCCCTATCCCGGGATTCGATCGTTTCCGCGCATGCAGACAGGACCAGGGATGATGGGCTTATCCACATGGGCCCCCGAATATGCAGGCCAACATCCGGCCCACACACGGCTAGGTGACCCAACCTTTACCGTTTCAGGCAACAGACTCTTCGAGACAGGCATATTCGGGCGATCACTGGAACGTGATTCAATGTTTAGATCCTTGTCCACGACTAAGACAGTAGGACCCGAAGCCTGTGCTGAGAATGCTTGGCGACGGGACAAGCTCGCGGGTATTACGGGTTTATTCCGGATGAACGTCCCCTAATAGGACATCTAAGTAGCCCCAAATCCTATAGGACGTGCCGTCCCTCACTACTGGGTCTCTGCTCGTCAGTCAAATAAGACGCGGGTTGCATTCTCGCTGAGTATAAACTTCGATACATCATGAACCCGAGAATAGGGGGGGCCGGCCGTGTTGCCCACGGGTTCGTCTACGTAGTCGGGAAACGTTCAATACAGTAAGCTCATACCGACTTTTCCATGCAAACTGGCATTGTAGCACCACATATCTTCACTGAGGTCGTGTTAAGATCTATACCCAGTCATTGCTAGATGTAGTGCGTCGTAGAGTACCGCAGTTTGGTATTCATTGGGCTTGCGTGGGTAATCTCGCGATGTGAATCAAGTGTATCGCCTCAAGGAAGCCAATAGCAGTGATAACGAACGATGACAATACCAAAAACTTGTATCAGACCGATTCCGTACTAGTCGTGGAAAGCCACGAGTTGCCTCATCATGCGTAGAGGGAGCGCCAGATCACATGAGTGCCAGCAAAGTCCTCTGTGCTGTTTCACACTTAGAGATCCCATCCAGGTATCACTATCTGGAATCGCACCATTGTCGCGGTCCCGATCAGCAAGCCACGTTGTCAAAGGTGATGATGTCTCAATGCGTCTAGAGGGGGGGAACCCGCAGCCAACAATAGGTATGATGACTCGAGGGTTCGAATACTTGGGCCTATCGATACAGACGGCAGCAGAGTTCCGGAGAGCCTTAACCTGGTACTGCACGGTGGCCGCACAGGTCGGTCCACATATACGGACGGTTGGGAAATGGCGAGAGGAGCGGTCGAGGTGCGACTGTCCTTTTTAATTTGACGAGCGCGTTGATTGCGCCCCAGGTCCCAGGAACTCGGGGCCTAAAAGTCAACACCAGCTGGCCGTTAGTACTGACATATATCACGCCTGTATAGAAGCCTCTCACAGCCCGAGAATAACAGTATAAGGCGGGCCATGTACCTTCTACCAAGGGGTGGTTGGGCCCGCGGCGGGAGGCGGCGACGTGGCAATAGCTTTATGGCCTGTTTTGGCCCACCGCCACGAGCTCTACCCTAGTTCAGGGAATCTCGAGTCGGGCAACCATTAGACATACTTCTGTATTCTTTCGATTTTCCCCCTCGCTCCTCGCGGTTGAATAGATGGCTACCGCAACGGCCGCGGCTTCACTCCTCGTTTTGGCCCTGTCCACAGAGTGAAAGAGAAACAAAATAAAGCCCGGACAAGTCACGGAGAAAGCATTATATCGAAGTGACAGATAGGAGAGTACTCATTTTCCAAATAATGCCTCACATAGGCGCCAGTGTATGGCATTCTGGTTCTACATGCCAATATGAAATAACGATGAGTCAAGCTTTCTCAAGTCATGAACTTTTTCTTTTTCCCTCTTGGCTCAGTGACATAAGACGTTACATTGCCACTGACGTATGAACGGACCCCTGCCTGTCTTATTCTTCGAGTCTGGTATTCTGACTAATATCCATGTGTGGCTTAAGACTTATGCGGATATCGCAAGGAAGAATGCATATGAGGAGGCGAATTTCTGCATGAGGGTTGCAGTTAGAAACGTGACGCATAACACCCGAGTGTGTCACGGACGATCACAAAAAAGTCAATTTTATGGAGCTTCCAAGAAGGTAGTAATGCGGATGGTTCTCTCCTTTGAAGAAGGGGAGTGCCTAAAGTCGGGGAGCATTGTCATGGTTTGTTTTATTTCCAAAACATGTTTACAGTGGGGTATCATACCACTCTAATTATACGTTGACCGGTTTTAGTCGCGTCAAACAGGCCGTCTGCGGAGGCCAAGCGTTGGTAGAGCTGCAAAGAAGAGGTACTCGGGAAGTCTGGCTATGGCAGGCCCAGCCGGTTCCGTCACACGCACAATTTTTCTTACATAGAAATATCCGTGGGCCTTGGTTTTTAGAGACGGATTCATTATAAGAGAAGAACACACTGATCTCAGCCCCTGTCCCTGGGCTAATAGATTCTGCCACTCGGGTGTCACTTACAAGTCTGCAAACTTCGTTCCAGTATAGCTCTTGAATGGATCGGTAGCATGCCGAGGAATTAGACGTCCTTGCCACATCACGAATGGTCATGTGTTATCAACAATATGCGCTGCCTACGCAGCTGGATTCAGAACGCCATAGTACCGTGCCTTCGATATAACCCAACGATCCCACCTCCCTATGCCTCTCACAGACACGTGCATTGCCATTACCTCTATACCGGTAAAACAACGTGCTCATGGGGGTGGAGAATCCAATCCAATGACTGGACATTTGGGGATCCTTGTCGGTATGCAATGCTCTCACGAACTAATGGCCAGGCCCAGGGGACCAAGAAGCAGATCATGTTTTGTTCTAAGCCGCAAAAGTTATAGTCTTGCCAGATCATTGGTTGGGGGCTATCGCATAATACGGCCACTATCATGGATCTTGCTTCTGACCCGTTCCGAGACCATCCTCTCGGACGCAGGTAAGTCATCCCTACTCGTAACGTCAACAACCGGTGTAAGATGATAGCCAAACAACGAAGTCGTGGAGTTTCTGACGCACAGGCTAACACCACATATTTCGCATCTAGATACCCAGAGCTCTTTACGCTGCTGTGTAACCCCTAGTGATACATGTCGAACTAGCCATGTTGAAAATCGATTCGTTCGATCAATGACAGAGGCAGAAGCCACATTGAGCCCTGCAAGCCCTGCTTATGCCAATTTTCTCACCGTCTTTCTCTAAAACCCGAGCCGAGCGAGCCAGGCTCGTAACTGGATAGATCTCTAATCTCCGGCTATTCTGCTCCCCATGGTCGCCACGGGTTGAACGAGCGATGTGTTGGCAGGGGCGCTTGTGCGTCTGATTCGATGTGTCAAGGGGTGGTTATTGGCACAATCCCCTAGGAGGTAATTGATCCTAACCACAACATTTCCCATTTTTTGTGATATGTAATCAAACTGACGTAATTAAGTCATCGAACGGATTCGAGTGTCTTTAACCTTCAGTTGTTCCAGTGCATTATCACGGCTTGGCGACCTGTAATCACGCAGTGATAGTAGCGTTCTGGGTAGTCGCTCGTTATTTTCATATAGCCTTACGCGGCCACATATTCAGGCCAGGCAGAGCAATCCGTGGGGTCCGGCAGCCTTGTCATGAGTCGGACGCCTTGCGCCGATGAGCAACTGCGTCGATGACTTAATTCAGCCGTCGGACTACGTTGCGCACTGGCGCCCGAGAGCCCAATTGGCCAGTAGAACGGTACCAGGGATTAGTTGTGCAAGTCATTGGGCACCGATCGTGGGTCGGGGCAACAACAAAGCGTGCTTGTAATCGGCGGCCGGGGTCACGGCCTGGGTGACCGGGGTTCCCGGCCCAAAAAGCGGCCACCGGTCAATCAACGTATGGGGGCCAAACTCCGCCGCTCGTGCCAACTACTCCTTCCCGGGGTGGCGAGCGCTGGATAGGTACGACTTTGTGTTCCTCCTGCCCTCACGCGCGCGCGATCCTACGTGGACACGCCTATAGCACAATCTCGATCGGCGGTCGGGAAGGTAGCATTTGCCAACATGCTCTTATCCGCTATCATTGCCGTCTTTCCGAGCTGGGTACCGAGAAATGCCATTTTACGGAGACTTGGGGTCGATGGCACCCTGACATGTTGCCTGACTACATGGTACAAGCGGACACGTACATGATGAACCGCGCGAGTTTATCATGTAGCCGAGCTGCACGATTCCAAGGGACCTGGATGCTGCCGCTGATGCTGATATACAGCTAACTCGCATGGGCCAGTCCCCACGTTTCGGTTCCTGCCAGGAACACCTAACGCAGGACCTCGAGTGTCTACCTCGCCGGACCGAGGAAAATATGAGATGTCACAAGTGACGGGTGAGTGGACGTGCATATGGGTAGACAGATACTGATCAGGCACTGATTAGGCCAAACATGAGACCATAACCGTATCAATACGTGGTGCTTGCCCTACATGGCTGGAATCCATTGACGAGAATATTTGGAACGTGGATAGGCGAAGGACTTCACCGGGCGGTTCAACGAAGCTGCGGGGGTTGACTGTTGAATGAACTGGCGTTGGTCGGGACCGGGACCTCCCTCGTCTGAGGAGCGGGTTAAGCACTTATCCGGGTATACTGGCAATCGCATACCACCTTCTGACGCAGGACCTGCAGGTTGGAGATTCAAATCTTCCCCGCTCTGCGCGGCTCCACCAACAACAAGATAGTGGTTCAAAATGATTTGCAGCTCCCCAGTAATAAAGTGGACCGGTACGTACCGACCCTACACAACTGGTTGGGTTGCATTGCATCCTTCCTCGACACGCAAGAGAGAGCATCGAGTTCCAACCTGAACAATGTTGTTTCTTTTCCATCATGCGTTGGTCGCTCATAACTACATGCTATTCATGCTAGCTATGTCACGCGGCGGCCCTGTACCGCAACCTGCCAAGCTGGCTGGACTCAAACCAGCAGAATGACCGTTGTAATGAAATAGATAGTAACGAGTCGCATCATGCAGGCGAATGTCGATAATAAGTGATTAAACACCTACTTTATCTTTATGGTCAATCTAGTATAGCTTTTTCAGGGAGGGTAACTATTAAAATATGCCCTATTCAGGCCACCAATATGGCTCTAGATAATTACCTAGTGCCTGGCAGTCTATGTGACAATAAGATCAACTGTTATTCCAAGACATCCTGACATCTAGAAGATATTAGAGTAGGTGCCTTCCTAAACGCGAGGTCTCAGAGTATACAGAATCTAGAAAGTTCCTTTGCCTTACAAGAAAGTCAAATGTCTATTTCGTTCATGTTGTTTAAAGATGTAGGAAGTACTTAGTATTTACCTACTATAGTACGGTAGGTTGGGTACCTACCTTAGGTAAGAACCTAATGTAGGTGTCTATACTGTGGCATTTATCACATGATGCACTGTAGTATACAGTAGGTACTTCGTATGACTTCCAAGAAAGTCGCCCTATAAACACATTCTTATATACAGTGTGGTTTAGCATTGTTCACGGAGTAGTATAGCCAGCTACCTACCCCCAGATGTCTCCCGCAACGCAGCGACTTGTCTCACCACACCACTGTCATGGTCTGTTCCCGAGCGACGTTCCCGGCACGTCGTTTTAAAGTCTATTGTCCATTCTGCCAGGCCATGTTCGTGCATCTTTCCCATAATATCACTTCGGGCTTCATGTATGTAATCATCCGACCTTAACCTTGACGAGATTCTGTATCCCGCGGCCCTTTCACGCAGCCTAGGTGACTGCAGCCTGCATTCCTCCGAGAATACCGAAACCACCTGACCAACCCAATTGTCTCTCCTCCTCCGCCTCCATTGTCTGGTGATAGATTTGAACTGTTACTGGCATTGACTATCTAGTCATACCTAGGTAGACGCGATTGTTCCTATCTTACCTTACCCTATCTTGCGCCTCACCTCACCTCACCTCGCCTCACCTCACCTTACCTTACCATCCACCCATTTGTGGCGCCGTGTGATATCTACCAATACCTATCCGTCCTGCATATCACGCTCGCGGTCCAATCGACAAGCCCAACGCCGTGCCAGGCCGCGCCTTGGCCTTGTTGATGCCGCAGCTATCTCACCTTGCGCCTTGGGAACCCCCCTGTATCTGGCCTCTTGGTTACGTTATACCGCGTTCTTAACCGCGATATATCCCATCTAATACCTGGACATCTGAACAGCGCCAATCTATCCTCCTCTCGTGTCTCTGGCACCTACGTGACGCGACGCTTCAACTGCTCTATCTGGAGCATCCGACATAAGCGCATCTGTTCTGTAGCTGACGCACAAGCCCCCGAACCCCTTCCTTGGCTGCCGTCGGCACGCCTCGTCCATCGTTGAATCAGCACCTACCAACCTAGCCTAGTCCATCCGCCCCCAGGTATCAATTACACATTACACACATTTACCCCGTGGGCGCGCACCCCCAACCATTCCACTCTCCACCGTTGTCCGTTGCGATAACACACACCTCCCTTCTTCGCTTCTCTCGTAAGGTGAATCTGCCTATTCTGCCACGCACCCTTGCCAGATCGTGCCGTGGACCACTCGGGGAGTGCCGGTTGCTTCCAGCTAGCATGGGAGACTGGATACTCACCACCACGTCTTTATCTACTCCTAGACCCTGTCGGTTCGCACGCGTGTGCCACTGGTTCTACGTACACTAGACACTAATCAAGTCAAGAGAGTCTGCCCGTACCGGTACACCGTCCAATGGTACAGTTTCTAGGTAGAAGTCTTCAAACTGGTGACTGAGTTGGCATCACTACACCTCATTCCCCTGCAGCCTGATTCACACTGCGGGTCGTCACTCTTGGTCAGGATCCGGGGCCAACTCCCATTCTGCTGCAGTTCGTCAAGACAGCCTTATGGTCTGACCTCGGCAACTGCTAGCAACTGCGACTAGTCCGCCTCAACCAACCATGGCAACATCCGTCCCTCTACTTGCTTCACTACCTGTTACTGGATACGGCAATGTCACCTTGCCCGAGGGCGATCGCGGTGAGCTGGCCTCAGAGACGGCCATCGCAGTAATTGATGCCCAACCAACCGCGAGCGTTGCTCCCGCTCACAAAATGTCCGGGCTACGGGGTCCAGAAACTCCACATAGCACCTTCCGGGCGATATTGTCGGGTTCGGCTAATCTGGGAGCCGCCTCAACCGAGATAAATCTCGAATTCGCCTCATCTCCAGACGACGATCCCGTGCCAACACCGCAACCGAATGGAGAAAACACATCGCAGGTCGTCACCGTGGATAGTTCATTGTCACTGTTGCGCTGGGGGTGGGACGCGCCGAGCTTAGACTGCCTCCCAAATGAGATCTTGATGCAGATTCTCGGCTTTCTGGATGTAAGCGATCTTCTCACCACATCAAGGGTAAGTCAACGGGTGTGTCTTTAGGTGCGCCACCAAATGAAACCAACGCGGGCTCCGAGGTTGAGACTATAAGTCAAAATTTACCGGGACTCGCTCATCCCCTCTTCCTTCGAGGCCGGGCTCTCACCTTTTACCTCGAGTCTCCGTCCGTCTGCACACAACATGGCACACATTCCTTCAAAACCACATCTACAATGAGCATCATGGCTCACTGTATATTGTGTCACCGAAGGGGAGCTTCAGGCATGACTTTGATCATCCCTTCTCAACACCACACCCACTTTGAAGTTGCTCGCTTAGAAGCGTAGCTCATGACTGACCGGCCATCTAGATCAATCACCATTTCCGGACTCTTTCGCAGGTTCCGATTCTGCACACTTACCGGCTCCAGCACGTCCGCATCATCCTCCCGCCACTACTGACTTCGCCCTCGCGGCCTACGCTTGCGGAGCTGATCGCCCGACACATCTTCCTCACGCACACGACGCAGATCTCGCGTCGCCTGGCGCGGAACCTCGTCGCCATCCGCTTGTCCCGCCGCCTGCCTCAGCGGCCCTCGGCCGAGACCCTCGTGCAGCGCGGAGTGCTGCCACCGGAGTGTGTCCCCGGCTGCGGCTGCGCGCCCATCGCCCCAGCTCTCGTGGCCAAGCGGCGCGCAGTTGAGAAGGAGAAGCTCAAGGATGGCCTTCGACGCTGGGTCGGCGGAGTCTGGCGTGGCGAGGTCAAGGAGCGCGGCGAGGGCGTCCGGAAGTGGGAGGAGCGCGCCGGTGTGGGGCGGGTATGGCGGCTCCGTCGCTTCTGGGAACGCGTCGGACAGGGTAATATCTAGATGTCATAGGAGGTAAGTTGCATGAAACCCAGCTCAGGCTCGGGCGACCTATATGTGTATGAGCGTGTCCTTTATTTTTACTATTGTTGAGCGAGCTTCGATCTTAATCTTTGCATTTGAAGTTGCTGGATAACAACTGGCGGATGAGGCGTTTCGCGGACAGCGAATGATACTTGATGTGTACATGAAAGTCAGTCGAGGAGTAACTGATGTTTGAGGCTTTGAGGGCGTTAAGGACGGACGGAGGGACGGGCGGAAGAAAGGTACTTCAGGGTCAATGTTGGAATCAGGTAAATCGAATACCATGTGTGTATGATACAGTGTACCGGGGAAGGGGTAGGATTCAACTCTACTAGCAGTGGTGGAATCTCCCATGAATGAACGTCATTCCTAAGGTTTTCTGGTCTCCGCACTTTAAATTATGCCTATGTTGGCATGTCCGGGTATGGATAGAGCTGCATCCATGCGCTTATAGCTGATGACATGAAGAACCTTACCTTAGGATCGTCCTCCCCCAGCTGCAGGACATTCATCCATCAGCAACGCCAGTTGATGAAGTCATTACTGATGGGAGCATAGAGAGCAGGTGCCTTATATGTTTCAATGTTCTTCATAGAGTGAGTGCTATAATGAATGTTAGACCAACCTACCTAGTGTATATATACAATAATTAACCACGATCACCACATTCCTCATCCACCCAGGCACTTACCTACCTACTAGTATTGGCACAATCTCGCAAACTTTTTTCGAACTTATAATCATACCTGAGTACCTAGTAGGTAGTTTCTAGAAACGTGATAGCTTAACCAAACCACGTCCAACCTACCTAGGTACCTACCTCTATGTAGGTAGTCAGCCACTTTGAACCATGCTCTAGCCTAATGCAAACATTCGTGAATCCCACAAGGTACAACACGTGACATTTCTCACAATCTCAACAACACTGCCCAGGTGGGCAGTCATAAAACGCAGGTACCTAGGTGTGCATTATACTTTTGTCTGTATTATACAAACCCCCAGACCAGAGTCAGAACCCGACTCCTCGGGGTAAATTAGTATCGCATCTAGAGCTATGGCCAAAGATGCCATGATTATTACGTATGTATGTACAATGCCAATGCCAATGCCCTCACCCGGGCTGATTTTTTATATTCCCGTATCCCCCCTATCCTACGTGCGTGCGTGCTCGCATCCAAGATCCAAAGATCTGAAATGAGATGGACGGACGGCGTGTAGTCTGAACTCCAAGCTTTCGCTAAATGCACGATACCCTTCTCAATGCTGTTCGTAGTATACAAGTCGGTCGAGATAGTAAGTAAGCGCTTCGGCACTCCATCTCGCCGCGATTTCACCTGGCCTTGTTCGGGCCACGCGGTAGGAGTCAAGTAGCATCTCTTCAGCGACGCCCTGCATGCTATACCCGGAACCGAAAGCCATCCCACTCATCCTCCTCCTCGTCTTCCTCGTCATCGTCGTCGACGGGATCATCGCCGGCGCCGACATTCTCCTTTCCGCCCACGCGAGGACCCGCAGTCGTCTTCGGCGCCGCGGCGGCCCGGAGGTTCATGACGCTCTCCTTGCGCAGCTCCTCGCGGCGCTCCTTGAGCCTGCGGACGCGGCCCTCGAGCTCGGCCATCTCGTCGAACTCGTCCTCGAGCGCGCGCGTCGCGTCCTCGCGCTCGTCGGCCATCTCGACCTCGGCCGCCCGCTTCCGCCGCTCGTTCTCCTCCTCCTGCGACTTGGCGGCGAGCTGCGCCTTCGTCAGCGCCGGCGCCGAGATGATCGCCTCCGCGTAGAGGTTACTAGAAGCTCCGTTCATGGTTGTTGGCGGGGCTGGGACGTCGAGGACTGCCATCTCTGCTTCGAAGGCGGCCCATTCCGCCTCGTCGATGACACCTGATGAGGCTTGTGCTGGGGCGGCGGTATTGTTGCCGGTAGTTGGTGCCTGTATAGTATTTTGGGCGGGTGTGGTGAGCGTTTCGTTGGATATGGGTATTGATGCCACTGCTCTCTGTTGTGCTGTTGGGGCTCCTGGGGTGGAGGTCGTGTCTGCACCGAGTAGTGCAGCGCGGCCCATCGACGCCGCCTTTGGTGTTGAAACGTTGGAATTGAAACCGGCGAGAGGCGTTGCAGGCCGGGACGGTATGGCAATCTCAATGCCCTGTACGGGTGTTCCTGAGGTTCTCCGTGCCAAGCCAGGGGGCGTCTGCGTCTTCTCTTTGTCCTTCTCATTAAGCAAGCCCCCCCCGGTGCCGTTCGTGCCGTTCGTGCCGTTCGACGTGGGTACGTGACTGACGGCGGTATCGGCCCTGCTTCGTTTCATGCGTACCGTGTCGGAGTCCTCTTTGCCGTTTGACATGTCCTTGTCCGAATCTTCGCCGCGTTTCCGCTTGTTTGTGTCCTCGTCCGCGCCTTGGGCAGGAGGGCTCGACAGTTTTTGCAACCTCTGCAGTCTCTGTCTGTGGGGTTGGCTTCGGATATGCGTATCCCATAAGGACTCGGTTTTCACTACATCGCGACATAGCTTGCAGAGCAACTTCCCTGCATCTGAGTAGGCGGCGTGAGGATGTTCGATGCGATTCTCGGCCCGATGGGCGCGTAAGAGGGCACGGGCGTCAGCCATTGCGGATGAAATGCTGAACTATGAAATGCTTTGCTGGTGGGAACCGAGTTTCCAACTTTGGTGCCCAAATTCGAGGAGGATAGGAATGCACAAGAGTTGAGTTGTGGTTGTTATTTAGGAGGTTTGAGTTGCAATGGTCATGATGAGGCGGTCTGGGGATTGGGAGAAGTGCCCCGCGCTGGCTCTCCCGGGTAGGTACTGTACCTACCTACACTACACCTACCTACCTAGACTGGGTATCGCAGGGCTAGGCCCGGTGGGGGGGTAGGTGTAGGATCGTCTCCACAAGGAAGCCCCGGCGCGTACATCGGATCGATCCTTCGTTCCTCCCCTCCACAGCTCCGCGACGCTACTGTCGGCCCAGTGCACTTTGACATTTTACATTTACATTTTAACCCGGACGCTGTCGGCCATGGCAACAGGCGGGTGACCTACCCAGCACACTCTCTACGACATCCGAACTACGGTCCGGGCGCGACTATCATCTAGCTATATTGAGGGAGCTCGCACACGAGACTTGGCTTCATCGTTGTCGGTCATATCACCATGGACGAGGAACAGCAACAGACAGCCTCCACCTGGCCACCACCGCCTCCCTTCTGGAAAGCCTTCACCCCGGACAATGTCGCGCGTATCGAAGAGCTGCGGAAAGAGACAGCCGAGCGCGAGGGCATACAAGACACCTTGAGCGTCCACATCGACCAACTGCCCTGCGAACTGCGCAATCTACAGCCTCCGCCCGAACCCGAGGATGGAGAATGGCGAGTCTTCGGCGACAAATACCGCCTAAAAGACGAGCTCCCACAGCTCGAGGATGGCGAGATCCGCCGGCTGTTCCCGAATCCCGAGGAGAGGGACCAGGATGGCAAGCACTTCGACCGCGCCACTATCCTCAAGCGATTGGCCAAGTCGCTGCTGCTCAACTTTCTCGAACTGAATGGCCTGCTGGCCACCAGCCCCGAAGCGGTACGTCGCCAACGAACCTCTCCTCCAGCTTCGCTGTCCCTATTTCAAAGTGCCGTCTCCTTCTAATTGACGTGGAAACAACAATAGGCCGAGGAGAAGGTCACGGACCTCCGAGATCTCTTCATCAACTTCCACCACCTCATCAACGAGTACCGCCCGCACCAAGCCCGCGAATCCCTCATCGCCTTGATGCAGTCGCAGCTGGACAGGACGCGGGCCGAGACGAACGCTATCCGTGACGCGAAAGACCATGCCGAACGCGTGCTCGAAGGGCTGGGTAGCATAACGATCGAGGAACAGCCGAACTATAACACCGTGGACGACGAGGACCCATTCGATCCAGATATCGAGGCGTGGACAATGCTGATGGGTTAGCATATGAGAAGGAGAAAGACTATTTCGGAGCCAAACAGTTTTGACAAAATATCTTTGAGGCGTTGTTGGTGTATATGATTACTGGTTGGTAAATAATTCGGCGCACGGCTTGGGGAAACAAAGGTTTTATGATACCCCTTAGAATCGCTCAATGGGCGAAAATCAGACCGCGAAAGAGTAATACATTGTAACTGGTACATCTAACAGATTACTGTTACCAGAAGTGCCCGTAACTCTTACAAAGAGTCATTCGTAGTTATCGTCTCCCTATCCCACCGCCATCATCTAAACGTTTCTAGCTTCCTTGGCTGTCCACTTCCGTACCAAAATCTGAGCATGCTCCCCACGCACGTCGGCTTCTCATATCACATCACGGTGCAAGGAATCGGAATACAGCAGCACTCGAAGTCGCCACAGTCGATGCACCGCGCCTTGCCCGTCGCGTCGGCCGGCTTGACGATGCTCTCGAACGTCGAAGACGCCGCGCTGCCGGGGCCGTTGTTGCGGTTGACAAGGGTTGAGCTTGAAGAGCCGCAAGCCATCTTCTTCTTCTTCTTCTTATATTTTCAGCTTGCCCCTTTTCTCCGTTGTTTGGTTTGTTTGAGTTTAGAGACGTAATCTGTCAGTACCTAGGTAGCTTAGTATTAGCGTTATCTTCAGATATATATTTTACTTTTATCGTTTGAGAGGGTGCCGAGCTGCTCACTTACAAGGTAGGAGGTAAGGGTGTCAGTAGGTAGTGTCTTGTCTTTTTTCTCTAACACAAGCGGACTAGGTAGCCAAATAACTAGAAACTGGTACTTGTTGAGAGCGATGGTCAATAAATACTACGCTCCAAAGCTTTCTAATAAGATATACGTAGGTATGCAGATCATACAATGCCATGGCACAAGAAGTTTTCTGCTGACTCATCATGACGTCATGTGTGTTTGCTGGATGAAGCAATGCCACCCATGTCACCATGTGATCGGATCGGACCCTTGTAGATCTCCCTTTAACCTCATGCTTTATTCTTATTAGTCGAGTCGGAGTCGAGTGCCTAACTTTATTCTTTCTGTCATGTCCTCATCTAGTTAATATCGGACCTCAGCTTTCGGCTCTCGTCGATAAGGACATTCATACTTTTCTAATCTTCAATCTCACTATACGAAAAACAGTAGAAATCTCGCTGAGGAGTGAACTATAGGCAGAAATGAACGCTGTCGTCGTTGCACCAGGGTCCCGGAACACATCCGTAGCTAGCCTTGTCTGTATATGTGCTGTGCTATTTGTTCCGCAGATTAATAGCCCTAGTCACACAGCCCGCTGCATTCTAGACGAACTGAATAGAGTCACGAGAAACCATGTCCAAATCAAAAATCGAAGTCTTATCTAAGGTAGCTGACGACCGCAGGTTATCGGTGTCGCAGCACCGGGATGCTGTACGGTTTCAGTGTCTCTGTCTATAATCCTAATGGCATACATAGACAGGTAAGCCAGGGGGTCATAATCAAATAAGTCACAGTAGGTAGCGCCAACAAGTTGTCCCTAAAATGGAAAGCTTTACCGTTCCTAAGGTCAGGTGCACCCATTTTACAAGCTTCACTTTCCCTCACACTTGATTGTCGTTGCCAATACCGTACGTGTTCGGGAAAGGTAAAGCCTTCCAACTATTCCGCCAGCGCTCAAGGTTTATACTTGACGCTGCGTTCGGTCTTCTTTCTCATGGCCCCCTCCTGTGCCGTTCACACCCAGTCTGATCAACATTTTCCGAGTAGTCGATAACTCTCGTATTTCATTCCACGCCTTAAGCCCTTCTTATGCGCGACCTGAGTGAGGACTGTGCAACAACATATTTGTCCTCGAGCGCCAGCTTTTTTGATATAACAATACCGTATTACGCTAGCTACCATTCAGCTCCATAACAGCATTCACCACAGCCGTGTCATAAACTGAATCTGCCCAGTCCCTTTCCCTACATCCCCTCATATCATCCGATACAAACAACCATCAATTTTCCGCACCATGTCAATAAGGCCAATGTCAAGCCCACTCTTACCACGACCCGGCATTCCTGAGTGGCTCGCAGTAAACCGCACGATGATACTTATAATCGGGAACCTACTGGAGGATTGTAAATGGTGGCTGTCCTGGCTCGAAAGGATAAACCCCCCGTTCTACGAGTCTGTGAACAATAGCCCCGTGGTCGGCGAGGTCGACGTGGCCCTCTCCTACGTGGATATGCTCAAGAGACTTTTGAGACAGGTCGAGGAAGCCCCCGATGACGTGCATATGAGGAAGGAGACCGAGAGGGCGATTGCGAGGATGGTGTTTATCGGCATGGAATGTCTCTTGTTTCAGTATATAGGCACCCTCAGAATAATAGCAGGGATGTATACGTACCTATATATCGACCTGCCGCATTAGGTCCCGACGACGGTTAGACTGGAAAGTCCCCGTCCCATCACTGATGGATGGATGGTGCGTTAAGGTTGAAGGGGACAGGCAGGGCGAGAGAGCGAAATAAGGACACAGCTGGGTATAAGGAATAAAAATAAAATAATGCTAATAGAAAGCGTAAGAGCAAAATAATCTCTCGATCGGGGAATCGAACCCCGGCCACCTGCGATCTGTCGCGGCAGAACCCACCAAGCAGGTTGGCGGACAACGTCCCTTATGACAAGCAGGTATCCTTACCACTAGACCAATCGAGATCTTACAGGGATGTGTGTTGGTCAACAGGCCCGATAATGGTACTTATATATAGCCTTAGGACGTTGATTCGTTGATTGCCTTCCATCTGAATCATCACAACCAAAAAGGCGCTGTTTTCCGCGCAAGTAAAGCTGTTTTGCTTTTGAGGTTGTTGATTACACGATATAGTGGATAAGGATACAAGACGGATCCTGGATATAGTATCTAGGTAGGTAGTAGGACATGAAATGCGCCACCTTTTCGTTGTGTTGCAAATAGTTGTGGATGACTACAATACCTATTACACTAGAATGAGAATTGAAATGTAGAAAATGTTGGCACTTC
The DNA here is from genome assembly GCA_025201785.1 of Xylaria longipes. Lineage (NCBI taxonomy): Eukaryota > Fungi > Ascomycota > Sordariomycetes > Xylariales > Xylariaceae > Xylaria > Xylaria longipes. The sequence continues at coordinate 64,017 of MU619856.1, forward strand.
ACCTTATCTACAATTTTCAATACTGTTTTTCAGTATATTCCATTCTCTCAACTCTTATTTTCAATTCCATATCTACCTCTTGACACCTATAGCTGCATCTCATTTCGGAAAACCTAGGCAATAATAGTAAAGTAAATATTGAGCCTGAGCAGTGAAACTAGGCGAGGCCTTCTGAAACACTTGTCCAGGGCAAATCATGAGCTAGCGCATCGCTAACTTACGATGAGCGACCAAGGCTGTTCAAAAGTTATTTGATATGTTCCTGCTGCGTCTCCATAGACTCCTATTGCACGGGCAACACGTTTAGCTCTATCTCGCCCGGCCGCGTGTGAGAAACCTTAACGGGCTTGACCAGCCACCTATCACCTACATACAGTCTTATTCAATATTTCCCTATCAAATAAGTGTTCTGTAACCGGAGTCTGTCGAGATTTCTTAAATCCGGGCAAGATAATGTCACTGTATCATCGAAATGAGTGTTGTACATGAACTGCCGCAGTGCAATCCTTTGTTCTTGCCTGGCTCTGGTACGTTCGGAAAATACACTGCATTTAGCCCAAATTCTATTTGTAGTTATGGTTTGAGAAAGATTAATGAACTCGTCTGGATAGAGCGAGCTGGAAGGCACCTGGATTGACGAGGTAGTGGTTGGGATCACGTGGACGATGAGAGTAGAGACGATGTCAGCCAAGCGTTCTGTACATAGGTCGTATTCTCTTGCGATAATTAATACATGAATTGCCGGGGACACATTTGTGCCTTTCGGTGTTGGTGTTATATGTCCAAGTCTGTGTAACCCAGGTCCATCTTACTCGACAATTACGATCTAAGCTACATCGCTCGTATGCTTCGTAATAGGTATTGCGGCTGGTCGCTGACCGAATTCGGGCGGGGTTGTAGGTATTGCGGGGAGCGACGTATGTTCAATGTTGTCATACCTACTTAGTATGTACCTACTATCGTCTATAGCAGACGTATTCATATGTATGACTCATAGTATGGATTTATGTATGTATGTACACATTTCTTGTTTACACGTGCTTATTTATTTATAGTGTTCACTAGAAGAACCCGACGTTGCAATGAACAACGCGCATTGATGCTTGAAACTGTCACGGCAGAATTGTAGTATCTACCTAGTCTCAGGATATCGTAAACGAACTTCATTCATCATGGTTCTCGAGATCGAGCCTAGGAATTGGTACCGCGACGAGTTCCTCGTCTCGACAGAGCACCGCCTCCTCCAGGTCGATGCGGTCCGCTCGGCGATGAGCCCGGAGGTCATGTGGTGGGCCGAAGCGCCACCGACGGATGTGTTGCTGAAGGCGCTGCATAATTCGCTGTGTCTCGGGCTATACGAACTTCCTCAGTCGACCTCTCAGATCGCAGGTATACACGCCCTTCCCTAGTTCCGCGCTCGGCTTACACTCATAATCCCAGGCCAGAGCGGCCCGAAGCAGATCGGGCTGATGAGGGTCATCACGGACGATGTGACATTCGCCTACCTCACCGATGTATACGTTCTGCCCGAGTACCAGGGCAAGGGACTGGGGCGCTGGCTGTTGGCATGTCTGGATGAGGTCATCAAAGCTTGGCCGCATCTGCGCCGCTTGATATTCATGACTTCTCCCGGCACGTTGGACCTGTATAAGAAGGCTCTTGGCGCGGAGAATTGGAGCGAGCGCCATAACGAGAAATTGATCATAGGGGCGGTTGATGGTCCGGCTGCTCCGCGTGGACAGCGCGAGTAGAGTACGGAGCGCTAGGGGATTCACACCTTCGGGCCGGTCTTTCCGTACGCGCCTCCGTGGGCTCGTCGCAGCTCTAGCGCGCGTTTGTAGGGCGGCGCGGTGGGCGGCTGTATAGGATCGAGTGGTACGTGGTCTGGTGGTAGGCGGTAAGAAGCATCTGAGTCGAACGCAGATAGGTCGCCGCATGCAATGAAGGGTGCTATCCACCTTATATCTGTCTCTTCGTGCTGGCGATGGTCCTCTAACTCAACTTCGGTAATATCGTGCTCATCAGTGACTTGGGTGTAATGAGGAGTACTATCCCAAGTACCTGTTGTCTGGTTCTGCATTGTAGTAGGCGCAGTGATAGGAAGACTTCTCAGATTTTGCTCGGTCATCTTATTCAGCCGGAATCCAACACCTAAGGGCTCCTCAAGGCTTGCAGAGAATCCTTTCGGGGGCTGGAAGTTGAGACACACTATGAATGCCTCGACACTGCTGGCCCGCGATGACCTGGGTTTGGCAACATGAACTTGCTCGAAGAAAATCTTGAGCTGAGCATACAACACATCGACATTCTTGCCCCTGAATATTTTAGCCACGAACTTGCCGCCTGGCTTAAGAACGCAGAGGGCAAGATTCAGTGCCGCGAAGAGAAGCTGCGACTGCACGTAGATGTCGAGATCGTGTAATCCAGTGACATCAGGGGCGCCGTCACTGAGTACCAAGTCAACGGGATGAGCGGCCTGTTGCGACATAGTCTTCGCATCGTAGTCAGGGTCCAGGGCCTTCAGCAACAGCGGCACGGTCGCGGGATGGGTGATATCGGCTCTGAGTGTGATAATACCGGGCAGGGGACTGATTGGCTGTAGGTCGATGGACACAATCTTGACATTGTCCCGCGGCTTCGGCTCCTCGGAGTCAGGATTGACCTCAGTGACCGACGATACGACGGGAGGCTTCGCCGAGCCGAAAACCCCAAGCATCTGCCGGCGGAACTTGGCCTCCCGGTCCTCCCATGCCGTGCGGCCGAATTTCTCACCCTTGATCAGGACCCTGGAAAGCACCTGGGACCAACTGCCGGGCGCGGCACACAGATCGACAACCCGCGTCACATTGGCAAATAGGTCAAATTCTATGAATCCAGTCAGCCTCACGGTTCCATTTTGCATTTGACAACTATTTTGTTTTTTGGCGGGGGAGGGGCAGAACAACCTTCGTCGAGCTGCAGGAGCTTGAAGGCACTTCTTGCTCGCCAGCCCTGCTCTTTCGCGAGCCTGTAATATGCATCTCGTTTATCCTTGGACGATTTCCCCATCTTGAATATATTTATTTATCCTCAGAATAGAACATCAACGTTGAGATAGACGAAGCCGAGGAGGAGACGATTAAGTGAGAAGAGGTGCATCGAATTTTCCACGAGCGAATCAAATTGGCTGTGTTAGATAGTGGGCTGAATTAAGGTGCGGTTAAGTGCGCAGGGGTGCCAGACTGGCCAGGGTACAGCTGTAGCGTACCTAGGTACCAACGCCAATGCGCCAATGGTGGGGTCGCAGGGTCTTCCCGATAGTTACTGGATACTGGATCAGGCCTGAAATTTTGAAGACTTTCGCGCTCCCTCTGCGACAATACGAACCGGACGTACAATCGATCAATTACGACCACGCAATTTCCTTAAAAATGAACGGGGCTAAAAAGAGGAAGTTGGCGGCCGGGGGCGCCTCATTATCGGCAAAAAGAACGAAAACCACGTCTCTCCCACGAAAATCAAAGAAGCGAAGCAAACGATCCGTCGGCCTCGATTCCCTGCCATGGAGCAAGGCTAAGCTCCCCGACATGTTCAACGATGCCGAGGGGTTCTATGGGCTGGAAGAAGTAGAAGGCGTTGAGGTCGTGCGAGGCGACGGCAACATAGTCGAGTTTGTAGGTTGATGCCGTCTTTCATCCTCTCCTCATACTAACAGTGCGTTACAAGAGAGCAGCTGTTCCGAGCGACAATGAGACCGATCCAGCCGGTGAAGCGGACGAACCCGAAAGCGATGATTTCGATGGATTCGACGACGAGCCATCTGCCGTAGCCGAGTCTGACACCATTGCTTCTCAACAGACGCCGAAAGCTAAAGCGAAAGCCATTGAGACCGCCTCTAAACCAGAATCCGAAAAGCCCAAAAAGGAGCCAAAGAAGAAACAGAATAAAAAGTTAAGCACGAAAGAGGATAAAGAGTTGGAGACCAATGTGTTCGCAGGATTAGATACTGTAGACGAACCTGAAGACGACATTGACTTATCCGAGTGGGTAAAATTAGATCTTTCTGCCGGAATTCTGTCCTCGTTGGCCAAGTTGAAGTTCTCGAAGCCCACGGCGATCCAGGCTGCAACCATACCAAACATCCTAGCCGGTCATGATGTGATAGGAAAGGCCTCTACTGGCTCCGGAAAGACCTTGGCTTTTGGGATACCCATAGTCGAGAAATGGTTGGAGCTGGCGGAAGAAGACAGCACCGAGACGGCAACCAAAACTCCCCTAGCCTTGATTCTCTCACCCACCAGAGAACTTGCCCATCAGCTCACAGACCATATAAAAAATCTTTGTAATGGTCTGCCCAATTCCCCGTACATATGCTCTATCACTGGAGGTCTTTCGGTGCAAAAGCAGCAACGCCAACTGGCCAAAGCCGACATCGTTATTGGAACGCCTGGTCGGTTATGGGAAGTGTTGAGTTCAAGCGCTGAAACCATGAGCTCTTTCAGGGGAATAAGTTACCTAGTGGTGGATGAAGCAGACAGGCTTCTGACCGAAGGCCATTTCAAGGAGGCCGAGGAAATCTTGACCGCCCTAGATCGGGTTGAGGTAGATGAAGGGGACGAGGAGGCCGAAGCTTCTCCTAGACAGACCCTTGTCTTTTCAGCAACATTCCACAAAGGCCTCCAACAGAAGCTAGCTGGCAAAGGAAAGTTCAATCTAATGAGCCAAGAGGACTCAATGGAGTATCTACTGAAGAAATTGAATTTTCGTGAGGAGAAACCGAAATTCATCGATGTCAATCCCGTATCTCAGATGGCCGAGGGGCTGAAGGAGGGATTGGTGGAATGCGATGCAATGGAAAAGGTAAGCGTCTAGCCCTCGAAACACCAATCTCTATTACAAGACTGGCAAATGTGCTAACAGAACTTGCAGGATCTATACCTTTACGCTTTACTACTTTTATACCCCAATGTACGCGCACTGGTGTTTACTAACTCCATCAGCGCCGCGCGACGCATTTCCCCAATGCTACAGAACCTAAATCTAACTTCACACGCGTTACATTCACAAATGGCGCAAAAAGCCCGCTTGCGGTCTATTGAGCGCTTTACTAGTACACCTGCTGGCCAATCCTCGGTCTTAATTGCCACAGACGTTGCTGCTCGTGGTCTCGATATACCTAACGTTGACCTCGTCGTGCACTACCACGTGCCCCGCGACGCTGCCGCGTACGTGCATCGCTCAGGACGTACAGCACGTGCAGCCAAAACAGGTCTAAGTATCTTGCTCTGCGCTCCGGAGGAAGTGATCCCCACACGACGCCTCATCGCCAAGGTCCATTCGGAGAGAAGAGTCTCGCGGAAGAACTTCTTCGTGCAGACGCTGGACATAGACCGAAAAGTAGTCAGCCGGCTCAAGCCACGCGCCACGCTGGCGAAGAAGATCGCAGACGCCGGGCTGGCGAAGGAGAAGGGCAGCAAGGACGACGAGTGGATGCGCAACGCGGCCGAGGAGCTCGGTGTCGAGTACGACAGCGATGAGCTGGAGCAGGCCAGCAACTGGGGCGGTCGCGGTGGCGGCCGCAAGAAGAAGCAGCAGGAGGCTAGAGACATGACGAAAGCTGAGCTGGGCGCCATGCGCGCCGAACTCCGCGATCTGCTCTCGAGGCGCGTCAATGCTGGCGTCAGCGAGAAGTACATCGCGAACGGACTTGTTGATATCGATGAGCTCCTTAGAGGCGCTAATGGTGATTTCTTGGGCAACGTTGAGGGCTTGGACATTTCGGCATTGTAGGTGTACCCAATAGTCGCTCGATAGGAAGTGAAGAAATCTGGGATTGATATCCTTAATCCTATGTGAAAGGATGCAACATACCTTACTGCCACGGTAATCTGGTTTGAGATGGCATAACGAATACAATGGCGATGCAGTAGCCCGGCGTAATTTAGGGGCTCGACCCTCCGTAATGATGAATGCGATACATGTGGTTATTCACAACGTTAGGTCACCCTGCAAAGGATCGTCAAGAATGACGGGGTAAGGTAAGATACTTAGGACGTTCGCCTGATACAGTGGCGCCAGGCAGCACTTTCTCCGTATGGCTGTGCAAAGGTTTACCTCTCCCGTCTTGGAGGTTTACTCGTGAACTTGGCTCTTGTTTTTCATTGTTTCTTGAGTACCAACCTTTTGTATCAACAGTTTTTCGATAAAATTTCGTCCTGTGACATCGCCACCATAGATCAACCTGCACAAACAGCCTATCCGGCCACGACGGTCTCGATTCAATATGGTGTAGAGCCAAACATCATTGTGCTTCTAGGCGAGGATGGCGTCGAGCACACTATCAAGCTTCCAGAGGGTCCTGTACGGTCTGCCGCTCCAAATAATATGGAGTTCGAAGACGACAATGGTGTAAAACACAGCATCTACCTCCCGCAGGGAACTATGCACGCGGCTTGGAATCATCTGGGAAACAAGCGATGGGATGAGATTGCGAAGTTTGCCCCTTATAGTGAGTTACTGTTGCTGTAGGGGGTTTCCGCCCTCTTCACTGATGTCAGCTTCTTGCAAACAAGGCTATACTGAGGATGACTTCAAAAATCATCGGCCTGAGGCAACGAAGTAGGTTGGTGTGTTTACACGTCTCTTCCCAAAAAAATCCCATGCGTTTCGAGGTTCAAATAGACAAATGCTTCGAAGACGCTGCCTTTAAGGACAGAAGCAGTGGCAATTTCTATGGCTGTGGATGCTAGTTCGGAATCAAGACATCCCTAATTCGCCACACTTGAATGGCAACCTCCTTGGGTGGGATTCAATCTCCCGCGAGAGCTATAAACCCGTCTTACAACGCATGTACTGTACTTATAATACTCTTTTGTATTGAACACACTCGTTAAAAAAAGTTGAGATAGGATCCAAGACACCTCTGTTGTGGAGGCTGATCTAAATATAGGTACTTGGTCTTACGGTCTCAATTTTAAGCCCCCTAACCGTGTCGCCTGTCGTCTTTTGCTAATATGTCGCAACGCACAACTTCCACTCTACCGCTTACAGGTGATGGCTCAAGTCGAACGTAGTAATCTTCTCCCTTGAGGGCTTTTCTAATAGTCCTATCTGGTAAAGTAAATTTTTTATTGAGAATGACTTCGGTCTCGATGCTCACAACCTGTGAGAGCGTGTACCAAGAATCCCCTAGGATAGTGTAGCGCGAGTGTCTCGAGAAGAGTGCCGTTATTGCTCCTACGGCGACAAGGGACGACACCACCAAAATAATAACGGTGACGAGACCCTTGGACTGTTGAGGTATTCTTATGGTTTTAGATGAAGTAACGTGCGTTTCATAAGGTTGGTCATACTTTTCGAGGAGGTCATAGTAGACTGTCTGCCCTAGGACGGTATAGACACTCTGCAACGCCACAGCTGCTCGGTTAGAGCGCCGCAAGATGTAGGAAAATATGTTGGCATATAGGGGGTTTGAATCTTGCGCCGAAAAACCAACGCAAGGGTCGCAGACAGATATTGTCGAATTTGGCCTCTGCGCTTGGGCGATGTTGATTAGGTAGGACTCCATCACCGAGGTATTGTTCTGTCCGAGTGAAAGGAAATGGTTCTTGTCAGCGATGGAAACGTGCTCTGGATCATCTTTGATACTTTTAATGTCGAACACTCCTCTTTCGGTGAAACCCTGGATTGAGGGATCAGCCCCAAGTAACACCTGGATATCAGTTGTGTTGATCACTGGCCCAGACAGGTTTGCCTTTTTCTCCGCGGTATTTGTTGTTTTATCTGCGGTCGAGGTGAGATTTACCTCCGAAAACATGACATTCAATCCCATGAAGCATAGGCTCATATTTACGAAGTAGCCGGGTTGTAGCTCGAAATTTGCCCATTCCCCATTCACGGTATAATTTGGGATTGATATGATTTTTCCTCGGCTTTCGTTCCAATAGTTTTCATAAACCTGGCTGGTTATTACTAGAATCGAGGATGCTTCTGGTCCCCAGGGGTCGTCCTCTAGGTCCCAATACGAGGCCTCAGGCGCCTCCGTAGGAATGAGATCCGGGAAGCAAAAGGTGTCGACAGAGTATCCTTTTCCAGCCTCTCCAGATATAGTGAAAATGTTGCACTTGAAGGAAGATGACAAGCAACGCTCAGGGTTACATAGTCTTGAAGAAGGAATCCCAGCCTTTGCAAAAGTTTTCTCGTATTGTAATTCCCCAGATATAAAGCCGTAATCAAAGAGGTCGCTATAATTCGTCGCCGTGAATTGGCTGTTGGAGAATACAGGGGGCATACACGCGACCCTTGAGCTCAGGACAAATGCCTGTCCTTCGTAACTACGTAGCGCGGTCCTGCTTTCTGCATCAGAAAATGGCAGCAGCGCTCGGCGCTTTAGCCCTGTGTCGCTCAGGCCGTGCTGGTTTGGTTGGGCAAAGTAGCCCGGCGGTGACTCTCCAAACGAAGGAAATGCACGAGGCCGCTGGCTCCAGTATGGACTGTTGATTTGGATCAGTGTGTCGGATGCAGCTGTGAGGTTCTGTGATATTGTTGAAGGGAATTGTGCTAGGCTGCTATTGTCCAAGTCTGAGAGCAGAATAGTTGATGCAAATTGTGTTCCAAACGCTGCAAGACCCAGAAACACTATGAGGATGGACTCTGGGTGCAAGTATATCTGACTGGGAACATCTCGCAGTAGTGTGAAGATGAGCGTCCACGGGCCATCGTTCACGCTTCGGGCAATCGAGAACTGCGCGGCGTGGGACTTGCGTACCCTACGCTTCTCCAGAATCAGAGCTGCGCACATGGAGGTGCAAAGTGTGATTTGAGCGGCAACGGTCACACGCATGGCAAGAGAGGCCAAGGTGATAACCTGGGGGAGCCATTCGCGAAGCATAATGTTTCGCCATGCCGAAGTAGCATGCTGTCCACCGATGCCCGACCCTTCACCATACCACAAGAAGAGGAGAAATGATAGTGCGATAAGTACGATTATAGTTCCTCCAATAAGAATAGTAATGGTAAAAATACCAAGGGCTTTGTGGGTTGGAATTCTCGCGAAGGAGGTTTCATCTACTATCGGTTCTGTGTTGATAGCTTGCCAGACTGTTGAGTCGTTGCTGCCTGACTCAGATTGGGCCATGGAAATAGGCTTAGACCCACCGGATATTGAAGCCTCAAGTGGCAAGCTCCCGAGTGGAGGGTTCGCTGATCTGAATATTGTTCCTGGACTCGCGCATGTGGCTAGGCTGTTGGGTACTGTAGATTGCGATACGGAATTGGAAGACATCTCCATAGTCGGGGCGTCGGATGATATCATGTTTCTTAGCAATTCAACAGTAACGGGAAAGGGGTTGAGACTTCAAGGAAAATATGTAATAGATGTAGACAAATTTTCATTCCTTTTATACTACAAAATAATATGGTATCAACGGCATCTGCTTGACATGAAATCTCGAGACGCTGTGTTTCTGGAAAGAGACAAGGTGAGATGCATACAAGGATTTCGGCTGCAGATTGTCTTACTGCTTCTGAAATAGATAATTAGTTATTTCCATTTGCTCAGTGTTTTGGCGTCTAAAAGCTTTATTTTGATCCCTAGAAGAAGATCAGAGTGGGATATGAACCCCATGTGAATAGATAATTATACTACATCACGTAACCGCACACTGCAACTCATTGGCTATAAAAATAGCGATACCAGCTGGGTGTGCATAGGTGAACCGAGATAAACCAGACGAAGCATACTAGATGTTGAGTTATAAGTATTAGGTTAATAAACCGTATATTATATTACTTAAAGAACTAAGTTTAGGACAGTGCAATGCGGTAGTACTTTTATTTATATAAAAAATATATATAAAGCGAAGTACTTAGCTATTAAATTTATTAGATTTTTTAATTTTAATACTTTTATTTAAACTATATATATTTTATATAAAATTATTATAAGTTTTTTTTTTTAATTATTTTTTATTATATTTAAAGTTATATATATTTTTTAAAATATATATTATTAATTTTTTAATAAATTAAATAATTTAATTTAATTTTATTAATTTTAACAGTAAATTTAATAAAATTTTTTTAACTTTTATTATTTAAATAAATATTATATTAAATTTAAATAAAAGTTATTTTTTTATACTTTTTAAAATATTTAATAAATATATATTATTTATTAAAAAAATTTAATTTTTACTGCTTAAATTTAAATATTTTTATTAAATTATAGTTTTAAAATAATATAAATTTTTTTTAAATTTTTTAGCTTTAATAATAGCTATAAAAAATATATATTAAATTTTTTTTTATTAATTTTTAATTAATATTTTATTTAATATATTAAATATTTTAATTTTAAAATAGTTTTTTAAATTAATGTTTAATATATAATTTTTTTAGTTTATTTTATTTTATTTATTATAAAAAAAATAAGTTAAAAATAAATATAAAATAAAAGGGTTTTTTTTTTAATATTAAATAGTTTAATAACGTTAAAAACTTATTTTTAAGCTTAAATTATTATAAATATTTTTTAATTTTAAAACTTAATATTTTTAAGTTTATTAAAGGTTTTTTAAAATTTAAAAAGTATTTTAATATAATAATAAAATATAAAATATAAAAATATAAAAATTTAATTAATTTAAGTTTTTATTATAAATAAAAGTTACTTATAAAATAATTTTTTATAAAATATTTAATAATATAATATTTAATAATAATAATTAAAACTATTATAAATAATATTATTAAAATTATTAAAAAAAAAGTTTTTAATAATATATAAATAAAAAATATTTTTTAAAAAGTTAATTAATTAAATTATAACGTTTAAAAAAGTTTTTTAAAATAAAATATTATAAAAATTAAAAGCTTTATATAAAATAATTATAAGCTTTTAAAAAAGTTTTATATAGTAAAAAATAAAAAAAATTATTTTATAAAATATAAACTTAATTAATTTTTTTATTTATATTATAGCTAAAAGTTTAAAATATTTTTAAAAATAATAAACTTATTTTATAAAAATATTTTAATAAGCTTATTAGTTATTTATTTAAATATAAAAATTTATTAAAAATTAAAATTTTTTTATTAAATTATTTTTTTATAAAAAGTTTATAATAAAGTTAACTAAAGTAGTAAAATAAAAGCATAAATATTAAAAAGAACAAATATATATTTCTCCAGCTCCGCTAAAGGAATATATATTTATTCCGTTACTTAGGATTATAGGGCAGCTGTTGCTAGGTAGCTACCCCTTCGGGGTAGGGCCACTTATAACAGCTGTTCTACATAATAAACCCCTTAAGGGTTTATATTAGTTTATTAAATTAAAATATATTTTATTTTATTATAAAACTATAAGTTTTTAACTATAGTTATAATTTTTTAATTATTTTTATAAATAATAATAATAATAAAATTTTGTTTTTTAATATTTAGTTTAAATAATAGTTTTTAAAGCTATATAGTTTTTTTAATAATTTAAATTTATTTTATAAGTTTTAATTTATAAAAAAATAAAATAATATTTTATTATTTTTTAAAACTTTAGTTAATAATAATATTATTTATATTAAAAATATATTTTATAATTAAATATTTAATTTAAATATAATTAGTTTAATTAATATTAGTTTAATTTATAAAGTTTTATAGTTTTTTTTAATAATATAGTTTTAAGTTAATAATATTATATAAATAATATAATATTTATTTAATTATTTTAAAATATATT
>MU619857.1:0-74681 GCA_025201785.1 Xylaria longipes
TTTAATTATTTTATTTATTATATTTAATTATTAATTAAAGTTTAAATTTAATAATAATATAAATATTAAATAATTTTATAATTTTTTTAATAAAAGAAATATTTATATTTATATATATATTAGCTTTTATATTTTTAAAAAAATTATTTATAATTAAAAAAAGTTTATTATTATATATAATATATATAAATAAATAAAGTTTTTTTTTTAAGTATTTATTTATTAAATTTATTTTATTATATTTTTTTCGGAGTATTTTTTTAAAATAAAAGTTTTTTTTTTTTAAAATTAAATTTTTTTTTTTTATTAATATTATTTTTTTTAGTTAAAAAAATAAATATAAATAAAAATCTAGCTATAATAATAATAATTTAAGCTTTATAATGCGCAGGAAATATATATATTAAAAAATAATTTTTAATAATATATTTTAGTTATTTATAATTAAAATATTTATTTTTAATAATTAAATTTTTTATTTTATTAAAGGTTAGTTTTTTAACCGTAGTAATAGCTTTTAAACTATTAGTTATATTATTTAAAGTAATATTATTATATAATATATAAAAGTTTTTTTAATTATTATTTATAAAAGCTAGTTTTCTTTTTTTCTTTTTTTTTACCCGTAATGTTACGCTTTTAATTAATAAAACAAAAATAATAAATAATTTAAAAATAATATTTAATATAAATATTAAATATTAAATCTTTTTTAAAATATTTTAAAAAAATATTAGTTTTTATTTTATTAATAAGTTTATTATAAAACTTTTTTTTTTATTTAAACTTATTAATATTTTTTTTATTAATTAAATAAATAAATTTAAATTTAAAAATAAAAAATTTAACTATTTTATATTTAATAAAAACTAGCTTTTATTACTTAGCTTTAGCTTTATTTATAGTATTAATATTAAAATAATTTCTTTTAAAATATATAAATAAAATATTAAAAGTTTTAATAATATTAAAATATTTATTAAAAAAATAAAATAAAAAACGTTTAAATATTATATTTTTAATATAAAACTTTATATTAATTATTTTAATATTATTATTAATAAATTAATTATTATTAATTTTTAATTATTTTTTTATATTTTAAAGTTATATTTTAAATAAAATATTATTTTTAGCTTTATTATTATAAAATATTAATATAAAAACTTTAATAAATTTATAAAATTTAATTTTAGTTTAAGTTAAAATAAATATAATATTTTATTAATTATTATAAAAGTGTATTCGCGGTTTTATACAGTAGATTTTAAATTTATATATTAATTATAAGCTAGAGAAAAAAAGTAGCCTTAAGGGCTTTAATCTTTAACTATAAGCTATTTAAGTAATTTATAAATAAATATATATATAAGTAAGCCATAGCACTAGCTACAACCTAGCTATATATATTATATTTATATATACGGGCTAACTATTTATTATTAAAGCTGCTAGCTATAACTACCCCCCTAGCTTTTTTTACTATAATAAATTAAGTATAAAACGTTAATAAACTATTATTATATAAAAAGCTTAATTATTATAATTTTTATTTTTAAAGCGTATATAATCCTTATAAAACAACAAATTATAAGTTTTTACTTTATATATAATAAAGCTATATTTTTTATAATAATGGTTATTTTAATATTTTTATTTTTTTATATATATAAAATTAAGTACTATTTAACTTTTTAATATTTAAATAAATATAATATTAAAAAAATCGGCCGGGTTAATATTTATAAACTTTTTTAAAATTAATTTAATAAATATAATACCGTTAATTTTAATTTTGCTTAAGTTTATAAGCGTAGTATTTTTAAAATAACTAGTTTAGCTATAATTTTAACTATTTAACTTATACTTTTATTTAAAACTATTTTTAAAACAAAATAAAAAATTAATAAAAATATTATATTTATTAAAAAGCGTTTTATAATTATTAATTTTAGCTTATAATTTATTAAAAATAACCGCGTATAAATTTTAAATATAAAAAATATTAAATTATATAAAAATATTTATATTTTAGCTATTTTTTTTTTAAATTATAAAAAATATATATATTATATTATTATTTTTTATTTTTATTAATTTAAGTTTATATAATACTTTTATAATTTTATTAAAATTATTATAAATTTAATTAAATACTAATATAATTATAATAAAATTTTATTTATTAAATTTTATATATATAAAAACAAGTTTTATAATTTATTAAACTTTTTATTTAAATTTTCTATATATATAAATAAACTTAGCTTTATTTAAGTTAATTATATTATTATTAATATATAATTTGTTTTTAAATAAAAGTAGCTATATATTAAATTTAGCTAAGCTAAATAAATAAAAAAAATTAAATAAAATAAAACAAAGCTTTTATATAAAAGTAGTAGTAATATAATTATTTAAAATAGTTTAAAGCTAAGCGATTTTATTTACGTAGTTTTAGCAGATTAAAGTAATTTTAGTCGTAAATTAGTTTAAAAAGTTATTTTTAACGTTTTAAACAATTATTTAAATAAAGTTTTAAATATATTAAGCAGTAAACCCGGCTTATAGTTAAGCTATTAAAAAAAATATAACTATAAATTAAAATAAAATAATTTTTAATATAAAATTAAACGTTTTATATTTTAAAATATAAAAGCGGTAATAATAAATTAAAATTAAAAGCAGGTAAAAGGCCGTAAAAAAGTATTCGAGCAAAAGGTTAGCTAAATTGTTTATAGGATTTAAAAAAATATATTTATAAGTTTAAAATATATATAATTTATATAAGGAGTATATTATAAAGTACTTTTAAAAAAAAAATAAATAAACTAATTAAAAAGTTAAATATAAATAAAAAGCTATAAAGGTTTTAAAATAAAAAGTAAAAATAGTTATAAAGGGTAGTTATTATATAAACTTTTATAAAAATGTTTATAAGCTTCCGAAAACTATAATTAGTTATTTTATATAAAAATATACAAGTAAATTAGCTTTAAGTATTTTATTCTACTAGTAAAAGTTGTCCGATAAAAAAAAATATAATAAGTTAATTATTAACAACGCTTAAAAAAGCTTATAATTGTTATAAAAGTGTATTTACGGTTTTATGTAGTAGATTCTAGATTTATATATTAATTATAAACTAAAGAAAAAAAATAGCTTTAAAGGCTTTAATCTCTAGCTGTAAGCTATTTAAGTAATTTATAAATAAATATATGTGTAAGTAAGCTATAGCACTAGCTATAACCTAGCTACATATATTACACTTATATATACGGGCCAACTATTTACTACTAAAGCTACTAGCTATAACTTTAATTAAAAAAATTAATAATTTATTAATTTAAATTATTTAATAATTTTTAAACGCGTTTATAATTAATAGTTATATTATTTAGTTTTTAAAAAAAATAATTAATAATAATATTATTTATAAAATTAAATTTTTTAAATTTTCTATAAAGCTTTATTAATTTTTTATTTTTTTTAATAATAATTTTATTTAACCTTTTAGCTTATAATAAAAGCTTATTTATTTAAATATTAATAAAATTAAAAAAAATATAACTTTTAATAGTTTATTAATAATAAACTATTATTAATAATAATTTAACTTTAAACTTAATAAATAAAAAACTAAAATAAAAAAAAATGTAAACTATAAAAGTTTTTTTATTAAAAAGCTTATTATAATAAAACTAAACTATTTTACTTAGCTTAATAATAGCTTTAAATAAAAAAATAAAATTATTATTTTTTAAAACTATAATTATATAATTTTTAACTAAAGCTTTAGTTATATTATATATAATAAAAATATTTTTATAATATTTTTTATTAAAAAATTTTAAATTTTTAATTTAATTATAAAATTAATAAATAAAATAAAATAAATAAATTTTTTTTTATAATAGTTATAAAAAGATTTTTTTTTTAAGTTATTAAGTTAATAAAATTATTTGTAAATATTTTTATTTATTTATAAGCTTTAACCTTAAGCTAAGTTTGTTTTTTATTAATATATAATATAATATAGTTTTATATTATAGTTTTTATATAATAAGTTAATTTAATTATAATTATAAAAAATATTAAAAAATAGTTTTAATATTTTAAAATAAAAAATAATTTATAAATTATTATATTTATATACTAATAAAAACAAAGCTTTAACAATATATACTATATTATACTAAAATCTATAAATAAAAAAGAAAAAAAAAGCAAGGAATCTAGCTATAGAATATTTACACTAAATAGGTTGTGTATAGGGTGTGGGGCAGCTGGCAGGCAATTGGCAGCAACCAGTAGTGAATGTGTTAGGTGCAGTGGCTAGTGCGGGGCAAAGCCACCAGCCAACCCGCCATAAGCCACTAAGCCGTAACTTTTAACAAGAAATATATACTTAGGTAAGTATTTAGGGAGGTAGAAATCCCTTATCGATAGCCTACGCCACACCTAGCCACACCTAGCCACACCTAGCTACACCCAGCTATATATAGGTACCTGCCTACACCTAGCCTAGCCCTTACGCGAATAGCACCACGCGTGTTATTATTGAGGCTATTCAGAACTAATTACGCTCTATGGGCAGTAATACGAAAAAAAAAAAGCTGCTAACCCTTGAATCCACTTACTTGGTTTGCTTGACCAATTAATTGCTCAAGTCAAGTAAGCCAAACGCTCGATTCAGTCAAATAAGGCGATTTTGGGTGTTAATCAAGTCAAATCAAGCCAAAGCGATTTGTTTAACTTGACTTGACTGTGTGCGGCGCTGTATGCATATATATCAATGGTTATATACTATCACTCTAATTATAGTCGGAATATACCGAGACAAATTACAGGTATGCACTTTGCCGCTTATTTTAGATTAATTATAGGATACGATAGTAGCTCTGCTCGCTGTTGGGAATGAACCCGCTCTTAAGGATACCTATGGGCGAACACCTCTATCATATGCAGTAGAGAGGGGCCACGAGGCGGTGGTTATGCTGCTTCTCGCTAACCACGTCGTGAACCCGGAATCTAGACTTTTAGAATTGGTACGCGGATGGACACCCTTGTGGTGTGCGGTAGCAAGAGTCCAGGTGGCGGTCGTAAAACGACTGCTTGAGGATAGGGTAGTCGATCCTGACTCTATCTCTATCTACGGACGGATGCCGCTATCATGGGCAGTAGAGAAACGGCAGGACCCTGTAGTCAAGCTACCTAGGTACTAGTCGAGAATGACCGGGCGAACCTTAACGCTACAGACTCCGAAAATGGATGGACACTAGTGTCCTGGGCAGCAGCGAACGGGCATGACGCAGTGGTTAAGCTCTTGCTCGATAAAGCAGAAGTCAATCCCGACCCCAAGGATTGAATATGGACGGACACCCCTTTCGTGGGCGGCCGAGCGAGGGCATAAGGCTGTGGTCGAGGCACTGCTTACGAAAAATAAAGTTGATGTAGATTCTAAATCTAAATATGGACGAACGCCGCTATGGATTTCGAGAGAACGAGGGCACGAACCGATCACCAAGCTGTTGCTAGCGAGTCACGCAGTCGACCCTGGCCTAGAATACCCCGAATATGGATAGATACCTCTGTGGTATGCGGCAGAGATCGGACACGAAGCGATAGCCAAGCTTCTGCTTGGCGATGGGGTCGATCCTAACTCGAAATCAGAATTTGGACGGACACCGTTATCGTATGCCGCAGAAAAAGGACACGAGGCCATAGTTAAGTTACTCCTTGGAAATAGTAAAGTAGGTCCTGACTTTAAAGACTGCGAATACGAACGGACGCCGCTATCATGGGCCGCAGCGAACGGGCATGAAGATGTGGTCAAGTTGCTACTCCAGGAAAATAAGGTCGACCCCAACTCAAAATCCAAATATGGACGGACGCCATTGTCGTGGGCAGCGCGATTTGGGCATGAAGCAGCGGTCAGATTACTACTTTCGAAAGATAAAGTAGACTCTGACTCCAAGTGTGATTACCAACGGACACCACTATCATATGCCGCAGAAAGGGGGCACGAAACTATTGTCAAGCTGCTACTTGAAAGAGGCGAGGTGGATCCCAGCTCTACGGATTCTGAATATAGACGAACGCCGCTTTTATGGGCAAGGGTAAATGGACACGAGACTATTGTAAAACTTCTGAAAGAAAGTTGCCAGAGACCAGCAAACCACGTCAATACTGGACTACGAACAACAACTGGAGACAGAATCGCAGCATAATGTTTCAAGTTCCTTCCTACCCATTCGTGGTTCAAATTACGTCTGTCATATTTGTCCCATAAAGACCGACATCACTGCTCTATCAAAGACGACGGCAAACAAATTCTACCGAGACGAGCGATCCTAAAAGACTTGCTCTCATGATGCCAGTCTAATCTCGGCTTGAATACTTACGGCAAAATTGATGATAATATCACGCCCAGCTTCAGATCATTATTGTCCAGGTCACCCCAGAGCCTGGACTCACCACTGGCCTTGCCAGGCATTTCAAGTAATTCGCCAACAAGTTCAACATTAGTCCTAGACACCTCGCTGCTTTGAAATAGAGCGATATGCGAAAGTTGTAATAAAGGGAGATTGATATTTACTGGGTGGCGGCACGGTTACAGCGCTACTGCTGATTGTGATTTGGTTCTAGCGTGAGCACGAGTGTACTGTATGTACAACTTTGAATGCCAGAAGACGCGGTAAACACATGCCACGAGGAATAATACCCTTATGATGCCAAAAATCCGCCCCAACCGTTATACTGCCCACCGCATTCACTGCCCGGCGAGGTAGAAACTGGATTGGAAACAACTGCTAATGTGCCTAGTACGGCCCCAGATGCAGTGCGCCCGTCCCCGAATCCCCAGGTTAGCAATGGACGTGGCGCCCCTCTGACTTGCTTAACATCTATGGACCTATCTCTAGATAGTGTTAATCTGTACAAATTCTCTGCGAGGTCATTATCTAATGGCTACCGAATACTGACTACCTCTTGAACCTGCGTGGTTGCCAAAAATGGGACAGCAATGGTATATAGAGTTGACGTTGGCTAGTAAGCTTCTTGCTGCTAGACAAGACTCTGCTCATTTGCCTGCTCGAAAGTTGCTTGTGAACCCCTTAGTTTCGAAATAAACAAACCGTAACAGAAATAATTAAGTTAGGATGATTTAATAATTGTATAAGAATTCTTTTATGCCTATCAATTTTCATGGGAAATGCGATATAGTTCTTATAATAAGTCTATTAAGGCTAGACTAGAGCTGCGCAAAGCGAACGGCCAAGTTTTATTAGCATGGTCAAAGAATAAAGAATTAGCAAATGGTACTACAAAAGCGATTTGGAGGAAGTCCTGGATTAAGATTGAGAGGGTAATAAATGTGAGAGACGCCGGCTTTTGTTATTGATAGAATTGAGCATATGCATGCAAAGTTAGAGGATTATACTTCTCCCTCAGTGCCCAGGTGCTTAGTGGTCCTCGTTAGCAGGGATGGTTGGCTGGTATGAGGGCGGACTGTGCATTTAACAGTGGCTTACTATCTCAGTGCGCTAGAAACGTGGGCACCTTTGTTCCTGTTCCTCGAAGCTCACGTTCTCTGCGAGAAATTTTTGAGAATCAACGCTGGGTTTAACAGACAGTATTAGGCTGTGCTTCATTTTCTGTGTTTGGGTCAATGATTCTGACCATATTGCAAACTTCGATCTGAGTAATTTCATTCCCGCACCCTGGAGCCTGGGCTATGTTTACCGCGACATCAAACGCGATGAGAGGCACTATTGCACCTTTGAGTTGTAAAGGCAATCCATTTGTGGATGTGTCTATAGCGACAGTGATGGTTAGCACAATACAAGTATAGTGCCAAGTGATTGGCGAAAGGACTTCGAAGGAAATTCCGTCGGGTTGCTTGCTGTTCGGCAGCTAATCTCATGAGGGAATGCTCTAGTTACAGGCTTGGATCGTTAGTGGCCTACAGTAGGCGGCGGTTTTGCATCATAACCTACATATTCCCTTTCGGGGCTGCTGGCGAGTATGATTTGGTCGGCCAGCAACAATGTCAGCTTCACACCCCACCACCACTTCCTGTCCGATTGACAGAACATCATTTTTCGCCATCCCAGACGAGGAGAAGATCCTCCGCCTTGTTCAGGAACGGTTCTCCCAGGAACTCGAACGTCTCAAGCGGGCGTACTCTATCGCCAATCCTAATGCCACTCCTCCATCCACGTTGTCCCCGTCGCAAATCTTGTTCGGTAGTCAGTTCAACGAAGTCAATCGCACTCTCGTCGGTCTCATTGCGCTGCGATGGATCTATAACGACCAATACGATATTTTCCGTGGGACACAGTCCGACCCCGTGGCCTTGACCCGGGAGTCTTTCAACTGGATACGGCGCGTGTTTAAAGCTGGACTCAACAGTGATGATGATCTCATGGCCCTGCTCACCTCTATCGTCGTCAACGATCTAGGGAAGGACCCGCAGCTAGCAACGGACTACCGCGACAAGACTGGCGAGGATATTTCGGCACAGAACCACGACCTTATCCTCCTCAAAGCCGTTGAGGCTGGTCTTGTTCCCAGTCTAGATTGCCTGCCTGAGAATGATAAATCCGATATCCTGCGTGGCATGAGGCTTGGCGCCGAGTTCAACTTTGGTCAGCTAGCTCAGGCCGAGAATATTCCTGTGTGTCTAACGGCGTTACTTGAGCTTCGAGGCAACTCACGCGCTTTCGAACTGCGATTCATGGAGCAGTTGCTCGATATTGCCGGTGCGAGTGGCCACGAAGACTGGACATGCGCCAAAAAGTTGCTTCAACCCGTCTTTGACTCGTACCGGAATGTCTATGACGCTGCGCAGGCTGTCATATCCGGCGGCATGAGCTTGCAGGATGCATACAATCTAATCTTAGTGCGTCAGGGTCAGATGTTGCGTGAGAAGGGGTTTAGGCAGCTCGACGTGGCTGATCCAGATGACCGTGCCCTAATGAGACTATTATGCATGGGAGGGGTTGCGGACCTTTCAGCGGCTCAGCTCTACGGCTCGGTTTGGGTAGACCTAGAGGCTGAAATAAAAACCTCGCTTACAGCTAATCTCAATGTTGATGGTTCTATCGACCGGCCGGCGGTCCTCCCCACATATGCACCCGCGCTCCTTACGAAGGGTGTTGGTGTTGGTGGTCCGGGGTCAACTGATGAAAAGAAGAAGCGGCTTCGGAGCCTGTTGCGATACTTAGATCGGGTCTTGAAGCCGACAACTACACATTTAGACGGCTCGGTCGTCGTGATAGAGCGAAACCTACTGACAGTCGTACAAGATATTGTGGGATCTGAAGAGTTTCAGGCCAACCCTGCAATTCTGGAAGTCAAGGAAGTACCTGAGGGTGTCATTGCCCAGACTAGTCGAAGCGTCGTCTAATTCAGGTGAGGCCACACATAACCCCCCCAAGAGCCTTGTAAAGGTCGTATTAAGCTTGCCTTCTATCTCATAGGTAAACAGTGGGAAAATCAGTACGAATTCTGTCAACCCTCTTAAAATAACGAGTTGTTTCTTGTCACGCCAAAGTAACAATGGCCTATGCAACAGTGCGTTGGATGAACTGACATTCTGCTTTTTCTCACCCAGTACAACGTTATCTTTTGCATCGGCCACTGTTTCATACGCTGAGGGGTATCCCGAGACAGACACCGACAGCAGCAATGAAATCTGGCATGTCACGGCTAACCAAGCGATTGGATCCGGATCGGGACCCGAGCTTGGACAGTGAGCTACGCTTGCTACGTGCTCTACCATTCGCCAGTCATCACGACCGATCTTGAAAATAATTAAGACAATTGAGATAATCATCAGGTGATGGAAGTTCTGTGAAGAGAGCCATCGTGAGACTCATCCCGCCACCTATTCCGTAATGATGTCGCTCGAGAGGTCCGCGAGTTCGAAGCAGGGATGCTTGAAGGTGAAGTTATTACCAGCAATGACGAAAGCGCCGAGGAGGGGAAGATAATCAAGATATCGACTGATAACGAGGCGGCCAACGCTCATGTCGACTTTCACCGCGCTTAGCATCGTCACTAGGCCGAGGGCGTCGACGCAGAGGTTGTACGGGACAAGAGGGATGAGAGGGTTTCATCGTCGACTCGCTGGAGACTTAAAATTGCCATTTCAGAAGGATTTAGGCCCTAGAAACATTCAAAAGTCTGTTTAAGGAGCTTTACAGTACATTACATTACATAGAACCTACATAATAGATATAGTATGTGTAATTACCCGACCGCTGTTTTTCGGCTAGGGTATTGCTTTAAACCTATATCATCGGCGATGCGCTTCGTATTCTAGTCGCCGAACGAACCCGGCTTCTACATACCATTTTCCAGTAACCACACATGTTACTTCAACTAAAACGAGCACCTGTTGATGTGAATGATACGAAGACCCCAAAAAACTGACGCCAATATCGAGAATAATGAAATAACCGGTTCACGTATAGCACCAATACCGCCAATGATTACCAGACGCCTTGCTTACAACGGTAAGCGTAGTCGACCTGTCAAAAGTATCGGGCAATTCTGGGTTTACGGGGGATTTCATAGATGGAATATGATTGATTGGATTCAGGGGAACGCATAGCTGGCAAGGGTGAGGCGTGAGACATAGTAACGGCTTGATTGTTAGAGGTGGTTTTCGAACCTGTTGAATACGTGTCGAGAAGGCCACCGCAACTTTGTGGGTGTTCAGAACTAAAGCATGTTGCGGGTAACTCTTGGGCGGACGCAGGGATACTGTGTTCATGGTTGTTACCACCGGTATCTCGACTGCCCGAGGATCGTCGACTTGTAATGAGAGGTTTGAACGAAGGTGAGGGAGTGAAGTGCCGTCCTAAACGAACCGTGAATACTCTTAGTGAGTAACAGCTTAAGGTAGGCTGAGTGAAATGACTGTTGATTCATTGGTCTTCTCAAACTTCAGAATGAGGCATAGGGCGACGGGGCAGAGATTTAAATAGTAAATTCTCAATTCTATCCAGGTACATGGGGCTCCAAGTAATGTCAATTAAATCTCCTCTTCAAGCCTTGCTGCCTGAAATGGAAACAGTAACTAGGTAGACTAGAGAATACTCGCACTTAGGAAGCAGAGGAAACTGGAGTCCGGGGAAACTATGCTCAACTGGGCCTTGGGGGTGCTGGCTCAGCGACTGCACCTCAGTAGTTTTCTTTTCCGTTTCATCTTTTCCCTCTACTGCCAAATGGCGAAGTGTGTTACATCCGGCCGGTAAGGGCCCTCATGGTTACAGGTAGGCGTTGCTCATTGGCCACTACCAATCACGACATAATGAGAGCCTGCCTGGAAGCAAACCCCGCTGGACGGCCGGTGGGAGGTCCGGGTCTCTAAATATCAGCGAGACTTACCCAGATATCAAGGATAGGCTTCTACACTACACCGCTGTTAGATGTACCTCTAGCATAGATTCTTCAAACACCCTATGCTAACGGTCTGACAGGCCGCCAAATATGCAGACATTACTAGTATGGCTCCAAAGCCAACTGTCGGAGTATACTTGCCATTATGTGTTACATGCACCTTACAAGTCTACTCAGCTGACGCCCAATATAATCTGGTGCGTCTGGGAAGATGTCCGGCAGAGGCACACGTGATATGAGTTTGGAAAGCATCGCCGCCAACCAGAGGTACGGCCAGAACAGAAAATCGTCGGCGAAGACTTGACAGGTGATAGCCGCCGGTCTCAATTTGTTGATCCAATCGTTTTTAGCTTGCGGCAATTAGGCACGAGAATGCAAAGGCTGGCGATCGAGAAACTATAAGTATTGATCAAGATTCTACAGATGGTAGAAAGCAAGCTGTCAGTACCGCCCTTTCATCGATAATATCATGATTCTAGTCCGTAGGATCTGCGAGTCTACCCAATGCCCAAACCTGACCTTGGATGGGAAGAGGTTTTGCGATATGCGTAAGCCAAGCCGTCATCTCAAACTCGAACGTTATGTGCTAATACCAAGTGAAGACCAGTGCCCAGTACTTGGGTGCACATGGCCCAAACAGCGGATTGCTGTTACGTGCCCCAATCGTTCGTGCTTCACCATCTTCGTTTAGATATTAAATGCTGCATCGAGCTGGAGACTTATAATATTCTTCGTTTAGACCCGACATTGGTACCTATCGAGGCTGATGGTGTCAATAAGCAATGTTTCGACTGTCGCCAAAGTCGCGCTTGTGGCTGTAGGTGCCATGATGACGCCAGCGGAAAAGTAAGCTGCGGCTAGGCTGTGTCAACCAATAGCCGATTTGATCGTGTTCGATCATTTCTCAAGCTATATAACCCATGAAGGTCGCTAAGCGGCAGGGGTTTCTAGACGATGTATCTGGATGCTATGTTTGGGATGAAAGAGTCGGCATTGTGCCAGAAGATATTGTTGAAGGGAGTCTTGTTGTTATTTTTGAAGGGGGGAGGGTACCATTTTTGCTTAGACACAGGAATGAAGGAGCCGATGCGCAAATGAACGGAGTCAATGCCAGGAACCCGAGGATTGAAACAAATTATCTCGTCGTAGGTAAGCTCATTGAACAGTGAGACAGTGGCGAGCAAAAACGATGAAGAAAAGCAAGCGTTGTTTGGCCCCATCTGTCTGGTCCAAGGTAGCTTAGGAAATACAAAGGCTCAAGACACCAACCTAGACGAATAACAAAGATTATTGTACCATCAGATATAGAATACTGTGACGCTTGTTTTGAGTATCGCCGCTTTGCTGCAAGTTCGGATACTCGGGGACGCCTGTTAGCTGCGTAAGTGTACATGGATCTTGCCTATGTTGCCTATTTCAAGAGTACTGATGAGGTTAATGGACAATACCTACAGTAGTGAATTCGATTGCGTTATATTTGGCTATTTGAATCTTTACTCTACTTTGTCAATGCATTGCCAGAAGAATGTACTATGTACAGGCAAGTCCACCTCCTGTGCAAGGATAGGAGCTGGTCCGATGTGGCCTCATAAATGTTCGGGTCGATCCGCACACCGGCTCTCCCCGCGCCAAGGCTGGTATATATTACTCCAACTTGACGGCCGTTCATATCAAGCCGTTGCGATCATAATTTACGAAACAATTCTAAGATAAACATACAAATATCACAGAGTTTTAACCGTTTAACATGGCTGACAAAGAAGAAACACCCGTCCCTTTACCATCGGCGCCCATCGTCCATCTCGCGGGAAACGCGACCCTACAGCCACCCCTCACTCGGCGGGGATACGGACCGGGTCTTATCATCATCAGGCCGGGAGACCCACCGTCTACCCCCGAAAGAGTCCCGAATGAAGTGCAGGAGAAGAGTGATAAAGGGAAAACTAACCCACTTGATCCTTTGCCTCAGAAGAAATGGGCCGAGGAAGGCTATGCAGTAGTACAACTCAACTTCGGAGATGCGGAGCAGGGAAAGGGGGAATGGGACATTGGGACGGCCTTTAAACAAGCGATCAAGGCTTTGGAAGAGCTGGAGACGTGTAATGTGCGTGATCGGTTCGCATTAATCGGTAAGAGGCCCGTGTTTACCTTGGCTATTCTCGAAAATCCCCTACACCCCAGCTCTCACCCGGTCTCAATCATGATACAAAGCATAACCTCAAAATCTGAGAGCTGACAATCCGACGGTAGTATACGGGGATCCTACGAGCTATCCCTCTGGATTCGGACCTAAGCTCAAGGCCGCCTACGAATCCGAGGCAAAACTCATAGCTTCGGTATCCTTCAGCACAGACTGGGATCTCTCCTTACGTCCAGAACTAGTCCACCTACCAGGTCCCCCGCCCGCGTCCACCCCGGCGCGGACAAACACGCAGCCGCACTACTACGCATCCGCCAAATCTGTCTCATTCATCATCCCCTCGTCGGACGATTTTCAGTACGGCACGGCGAGCGTGAGCCACACGCGGAGCCTCGCGTTCCTGAAGAAGCACCTCGGCGGGCCGATCTTTGACCTCGAGGCCATCTGGGAGGAACACACGGCATTCGAGTTCGCGACGCGTTCCGTGGCGCAGACTATGGGCACGATGGTTGACGAGCCCTACGTGAACCATGTGCCCGTGATGACGGGCGGCAGTGAGTGACTCTCGGAGTCATTTTCTTCTTGTTTTTGGCAACTTTCGGAGCATATGCTTTCCTTTTTGGGCCGAGGTGATACCCAGAAGCTTCTGAAACTCGCACATATCACGCTCCAAATGACGATATTTACTAACTCCGAGTGTTCTAGTGGGCCGCGCCGCGCTGACGACGTTCTACCGCGAGCGCTTCATTCACGCCAACCCCGATGACGCAGTGCTGGAGCTGGTCAGTCGGACGGTGGGCATCGATCGCGTCGTGGATGAGTTCGTCGGCACGCTCACGCACGATCGGGTTGTGGATTGGCTGTAAGTTCTCTCCTATTCTCCTCCTCGATTGCCCTTGTGTTATGCTCACGCTCAAACTCTTGTCTTTCACCTCATCCTCATACTTCCTTTACTGACTACCCCCCAAAGACTTCCCGGTGTGCCCCCAACACACAAACACCTCCGCATCCCCTTCACCTCCGTGGTCAATATTCGCGGCGACAGGCTATACCACGAACACATTCTCTGGGACCAAGGGACGGCCCTCGCCCAGGCGGGGCTGCTTCCTACCTATCTACCTTTCCCGTATGCGCTGCCCGACGGCCGCACCCCCAGCCCAGGGAAGCGCTTCGAGTACCGTGTCCCGGTGGCGGGCGCCGAGACAGCCTTGAAGCTCGCAGACGCCGGCGCTTTGGAAAGTAACGGCATGTTCGACTACGAGTTGCGGGAGGTAGATGTGTAAGATTTAAGAGGTGTGGGTGTGCTACGGCGGAAGACCAAGGATGGTAGCTCGTGAACCTTGTGTAGCCTGCGGGCTGTGCCGTCAAAGTCGCTAGTTGACAAGTGGGATCTCAGGGGACGTCAGGAAAATGACATGTATGCGCAATGAAGCACACCTTCACATTAGAGATTATATGTAGCAAAGAACCCACGAATTCTGGCTTACGAAAGCTTGCTGGGGGACGAATACCTGAGGTACTTGCGCAGTAACCTACTTGGGTAGAAGTAGGAAAATGGTATCTAAATTTTCTCTTGCTTTCATTATAATGTAGTCTTGTACGCTATGAATCACAGCTGGAATATGTCGCACTGCGGTCGAAATATTATTCCTTGTCATTCCTACGTGCTGTGTGGGGGTCGCTATGTATCTAGACCAGCTAGTAAATGGGATTGAGAGAGTGCCGCTGCCCTCGACGAGTTCGCCCTACCTACGTACAACACCGTGGATCTAAGGGGTAATCAGAATCTAAGTCCAAAAATTGCTTCGCTATCGTACTGCCCATCAATGTCAGATTGGACGCTCTTGGCGCCATGCTCCCGTGATTTAGTTTTTCCGCAAAATCGTTATGTCTTTCGAATTTGTGGCGCGCTAATAATGCATGATATTTCTCTCGCAAAGTCAAACCAATCCTCCTTCGTGATAATGCCGCCCTCGCTGAAATTCCAATGGCCAAGGAGAGAAAGCGCTGTTGCGCTCGTTATTCAAGCTCGTATCAGATATAACGACAGATAATTTCATCTCTGTGGCTGACTTGCGCTCCAGAGACCCTTCGACGTCTCCACCACCCTGTTAACGGCAGCGCCAGGTCGCAAGCTTGAAGGAATTCCGCCCATGGATGTCATCCCACCCATCTCTACGTCACCGTCGCGATTGCTGGAATATCCCGAATCGCCCTTGTTCATAGCCACGCCACTATCCTTGGCCAAGGGGGCGGCACTCTTCGCAGGCTCGGCCGACCGTGATCCGTCCATAAGCCGAGCGTGGTGCGCTTGGCCCTCTCGTAGCTTGTTGATCGCCCGAACGGTATCGATTGCGGCATGTAGCGTTTTCCGCGCGTTGAAGTTCTTTTTAACCGTCGGCAGCAAGTTCTGGCCCTTGTCACCATCAGGTTTTACGTTGAAGCCAGCAACGAATGGGTGTGACAGTGCTTCGTGCGCTGTCATCCGCTTGTTAGGATCAACGGTTAGACAGCGACGGATGAAATCTTTGGCATGGTCGCTGACTCCGCGCCAGTATTCAATCGGTTGGAAGCTGTATTCGGCATTCAAGATAGCTTGCATCTCTTCAAAGTCACTGTCACGGTCGAAAGGGGTGTAGCCGCATAGCAGAAAGTACGTGATGACTCCCATGGCCCATATGTCGACGGGTTTTCCATGGCCCGTCTTCTTAAAAATCTCGGGCGCCATATACCCCGGCGTCCCGCAGGTTGTGGTGAGCACGTGGAATTGCTCCTCGTCCATGATACGAGACAACCCGAAATCGGCGATGAGGAGGTCGGCATTGTCTTCGGGCGTGCGAAATAGCAGGTTCTCGGGCTTGAGATCGCGGTGTACAATGCCATGGTCGTGGAGGTATGCGACGGCGGACAGAGTAGCACGGATCAGGTCGGCGGCGTCGGACTCGTAGTACGACCCTTTGCGGCAGATCCGGTCGAAGAGCTCACCGCCGAGGGCGAGGTCGGTTACGAGGTATAGGTTGTTCATGGTTTCGAAGTAGTCGACGAGGGTCAGGATGTTCAGGTGGCCCATTGAGACCTTCTTAAGGACGGCGATCTCGTTTCGTACCTGGAGGTGTTGGAGATGGTTAGCGTGGGCGCGGTACGGCGTACATGTGACGATAGGAGCGGACCAAGCCTACCATGTGTTCGCGACCAGCCATGAGTCTCTTGTTTATGACCTTGGCGGCGTAGTAGCGGCCGGTGTCGATGTGCACGCACTCCTTGACGACCGAGTACGAGCCGGCGCCCAAGGTCTTGCCAACCTTGTAGCGGCATGGCTGTATCTGCGGGGTTGGCTTGCCGGGAGAGCCATTGTTGGCAGCGTCTGCGGCTCTGTTCATTGTAAAAGTAGGAGGCACGGGGACGTCCAAGTATCGGATCGGACTCGCTTAGTTCGCTTAGGCTGTAGCAGAGAAGCGAAGCCAGGCGGCGTCAAGGTTGTGACGAGCAGCGAATGGCCTGGATTTCTTCCAATGGCCAAAAACTAGTGGCGCAGATGCGTATTCTGGTTTCCGGCGGCCCAAAACCCAAGGCAGGAGATGCTGCAACGCTGGAAATTGGAAAAAATTGGCAGAAGAAAGAAATGCTCTATCCACGAGGCCTGGATCCGGGTGCACTGTGCCGGCAGCAAGCGAGTTGGTTGTTCGATGGTGCTCGCGTCAAATGTTTGCTGACTCTGCGACAGCGACAGCGACAGCGACAGGTGGGCTGTATCAAAGTACCTGGGTAGGTATGGTGGGGATCGCGCCCGATGGCATGTGGGCTGATAGGTAACCACCTCGAGCCGGCTGAAGTTTGTCGTACTGTGGCTCTTTGCAACTCGTTGTCTCGACAGGGTTCGATGCCTCTTGTCTACTGCTGTCTGACTTAACCTTAGTCGAACTGCGTGCGTGTTACCAGCAATACCTAGCGTAAGCTTCCAAGGTTGCATGTGGATAGCCCCGCTCGGGGAACCTGGAAGCTGCCCCTCCCCCTCTCTTCTCTGCTCTGCCCTCTGCAAAGCCTACCTAGCCGACCAATGCACCATCAATCAGCCCGACAACCCACACTACCGGCCGCTCTAGCCACACTACAAGGCGGTCAATCATGTGCCTTGTCACCTAAGGCTACAGTACCTAGACGTACATAATTAGAAAGGCGGAGATAAGAGAAAGTGACTGGTCTCGTACCTCGCTTGGCCTTTACGTAGTAAACTCGGCATTGTCAACAAAGACCGGTTCATTTAAGGTTATTACATACTTAATTATCCCGGTAGACATAGACAGGGTGTCCGTACGCCAACAGTTAATCTTGCTCGCATAGGCACACCACATATCTTCCGGTCCACCGGCCATTGCATCTACCTATTCCTCCTTCTAGTAGGTAGAGAACCAGTCTCCGCGCTAATGAACTACTCACCTCTGAACCGCCGGGAATGCCCATCTTGGAAGTAGATGAGTTTTTGATAAAAAGGTCGCCAAACAATGATTTAAAAAAGGCTTGAAAGAGTGTACCAAGGGACGCCACTTCATCTCTTCGATCTGAGTCTTAATCGTTTTGGCCTCCCCTTCGGAACGCCTTCTTTGAGCTCTGGTGTTTTTTGAGCTGGAGCCTGCTCTCATGGAAAGCCTTCTCTCTGCGTAGGATAGTGTCAGCTTCGTGGTCACAATTTCTTCGTATCCTGCAAAGTTGAAAGGTTATAATGCTTACGCTGCTTCGTGCTTTTTCTTCTTCTTCTCACTGGTGGCTGCTGGCACTAGCTCTTGGCATATCCGGCGTAATTCTTCGACAAGCTTGTGGCGGTTCTCCGCTATGTTAGCAGTTCTGCTTCGCTGTGTCTGCGCATGCATCGTAATGGAGTCGCTGCCCTTGGTATAGTACGGTGATGACCTCAAAGCGGAGCGCATCAGTTTGGGTAATCCCTTGGATAGCTCCTCGACAGGCCAGACTGATGTTGCTTTACTCTCTGTCCTGCTTCGCGTCAGCAAAACACCCCATGGTCTCTCTGGATCACCCAGGCATACTTATTGGCATGCTGACCACCTGGCCCGCTTGAACGAGAATATTTGGTGTGGCCACTAGGCAACGAGTCTTCGTTAAATGAAGCATGCCATTTTCGTGCTTCGTCCAGGTCGTCCTGATCAAGCCATGCGTCATGTGCTTGGTATCTAACCGTCCTTAGATGTACTAAGGACGATAGCGAAGAGAATGGTAGTCGGGTATTTCTTAATAGCGAATTCGGAGGCATAGCTGGCAGAAGAGGATGCTTCATAGCCTCTCTTTGTCAATTCTTACTGCCAGTAGAGCACCTGCAGTTTTAGGGACATTCCCACACCCGCCAATTCGTTGATACTTTATGATGCGATGAGGGGGCTTGGAGCAGATGGTTCAAGGGGGCATTTGACTGTCAATAATTACAGGTAGGTAGAGTATTTGATGCGACGCTGGTAATCATTTGATACCCAAACAAGCCATGAAATCATTCCCCTGGACAAGAAGGCCCTGTTCTCGTCTACGTATGATGGGAAACCCTTCAACTGCACTTCAATCAATCAGTTATCAATCACGCCCATTTTCAGCCTCCGATGTCCCGAGTCTACGGAGGTACCTCAGTGTGCAGGGGAAACAGCGCACGGACCACGTGTCACTGAAACAAAGTTCCGCGTGCGGCCGGCGTGCAACAGCACTCTGCAGCGCTTGTTATTCTGTCCCACTTCATATGCGGAAATTCCTAGACAGTGGCATTCTTTGCAACAATAGGATCGCCCACTCGTCTCTTTCGTTATCTATATGCAATGCTAAGCTGGTGGCAGTGTTTTTTGTCACTTCCCAATGCTTCGAGACACCTCTATACCCAGGTAGTGTTCCCGTACCCTCCAAATTATTCCGCTGGGCCCTGTACTCTGTACGATGATGAGTGTTGGCCCGGGGCTGTAATTGTTGATTGACATCATCTGCCAACGGGTCGAGCCTTATGTGCCATTGCTGTGGTGGTACTCTTGACAACCACCGCCCGCCAGCCATTAGACCTCTCGTGCCGTCTCCGTTCGTCTCCTTCGTCACGAGTGCCGCCCGGTACCAGAAGATACTTGCCTCAGACTCTGATCTCTTTGCATGGCTTTTCTGCCATCACTTCTCTGTTCAACAGACTAGCCGCGGTGTTCCCGAAGCTGTCTTGTGTGCATCTTGCCCGCCCGCCTTCATGACTACCAGGTCGACGCCTTTTACGGGTTTACAATCAACAACTTGCCAACACTGCAAGCTTGTTGTCATTACCTCTATCGTTGACGCGTCTGCTTGTCGCGTTTTTACGCGCACCTGCTCATGACCTAAGGGCCTCTTCTGGTCCCTTCCTGCACTTGTAATCCTCATCCTCCTACATCGGGTAAAACAACTGAATGTCTGTCCCTGTCACCTCACACATTCGACACTTTGCATCCATCCACTTCTTGACAAGCAACATTAATAGCGCGACCAAGCAGAATATCGCCTTTTCTTTGCTCTTGTCGCCTCATCCACATCTATTCGTGAGCCGCCCAGTGTTGGCCACAGGCACAAACCGCCTTATCTTCCACTACTCTTGTCTATTGTAACAACCCAATCTCATATCAAATCATCTCACACAAAAGGACACTTCTATCAAACCTATGCCCCCTGGATACCTTCAACATACTCGGAGTCCCTGGGAAAACGTAAGTTGAAGTGATACTCTATCCAGCCCTGTGCGCCCACACCCAGCATCACGGTTTCAACTCGATATCAAAGGCCTCCCTGGGTCGTATCCATTCCCTAACATACGAGCTACCAACAAGTATTTCATGAGTTACCTCAACTTATCCATATACATTTCACCAAGTGCCTTGCGACTTGAGCCATCCTAGCCGATGACGGGCAACTCTCCAAAAGTCTGGGCTGCTGCCGACCTGGATCCTATTTCCCCTGCGCCTGTCTACCCCCCTTCTCCTATCACCGTGCCAGCGCTCCAAGATCAAGCCGATACGTATCTCAATATGTCTTCCATTGGTGGTGTTCCAATGACGTCGGCCGGAGTTCCTTCTGCCGGGGTTCCGGAGGTTAATGAACAAAGCCACGTGCCACCAATCACCATTTACAGCGATAACAACACAACAACCGACACCATGGATCCAAAACCTGTCGACTTAGGAAGTACCGGTCCGTATGAGACTGTCGGTGGCGTGGCTGAGAAAGCGGGGACGGCGTCGGTCGGCATTCATGCAGAAAATATGCAGGAGCCCGAGACTTCACAGCCAAATGCTACCGAAGCTGAGCAAGATGTATCCAAGTCGAACGAATCCATTCATAATTCAAATACGGCTCATCTTGTGAGCGATCAAGTTATTGTCGCTGCATCTACACATGAAAACAGTCCGCCTGTCTCGCAAACCTCACCTGACCCTGCTTCAGTTTCTTGCCCAAATGTTATATCGCAGCCATCACACAAGTTGCCAGAAGAGAGCCAAACCGTATTCGATGCAGTTGTGTCAAACGTCGACAATACTCAGCTTTCCCAATCACCGTGTGAACAGTCACCCGCAAACAATAACCATCACTCTAGCATTACTAGCCATGCAGGTTATCCGGCCAGTAACATCCAAGCCCTTGTTGACAACATCGCCGCCCGTGCAGTAGACGCAGATGCAGATGCAACCCACATTCCAATCTCTGAGGGTACTTCTAGTAGCATGGTGCTCCCACAAAACACTATTCTGCCACCAAAACCACCTGCTCCGGGGCCAACTTTCACCCAGCCATACCCCGCAGCCGATGAGTTCCCGTCGCCCATACCAGCGGCTTCTCAATTTAGTAGCATGCCTTTGCCGCTGGGCAATGGACTAGCTCTGGGTAATTATACAGGTGCAGCATCGGGAATGGTTAACCTTCATGCCAGTGGCACGGCTATACCTACTTTAACTTCTGTGCCCAATAATCATGTCATACCTGTCACCCAATCTGATTCCACCTATGGGGCATTGTCGGTCGATCAACTGCCTTTAGTTGATCATCAAAAGAAACGTTGGGAGGCTTTCTTACAAGATGAGCGACAATACGTATCGGAAGCCAAGTGGGATAGGTTCCCAGAAGGATCCCGAATATTCATCGGTCAGTATTTAACCCCTTGCCTATTGCTTATCGTGCTAAACAATTAGCAGGTAACTTGTCGAGCGAACGTGTATCTAAAAAGGAGGTTTTCAACATATTTTCAAAATACGGTCGCCTTGCCCAGATATCTCTCAAACAGGCATATGGCTTTGTTCAATACCATACAGTTGCCGAAGGCCAAGCTGCGATGGATAATTTACAGGGAATAGACATCCGAGGCAAGAAGATAAGTAAGTTTTGGTGTGACAATATTTCCTGCTTCAACGCGCTGATGTGTGTTAGATCTGGAATTCTCCCGAGCACAGAAGAAAGATGGCGAAGGAAATCGTGCCAACCGAGCTAAGCGCGACAGCGATCGTCAGGACACTAGAGGACGACGAGACGACTATCGCCCAGGTAGACAGGTCTCACCCCGACGTCCGAATCATCGACGATTACCTTCTTTCGACGGTAACATGAGAGGCCGAAGTCTTCGAGAGAGCAGCTACTCCAGCGATCGTCGTCGATCCCAATCTCCCGGGTACAGCAGTCGTGGTTCATACAGACGCCGTAGTCCGAGTCCGTATCCTCGATACGCATCATCTATTGATCCAGACCTGCCCCGTCGTTATGGTCCAGAGGTACCCGACGTACAATTTCTCCTTCTTCAAGATGTTAAACGCGACTTTGTTTCCTGGGCACAAAATGCGTTCGCTAATCAGGGATTGAGGGTTGACGTAATGTTTCTAAACCCCCAATTTCCCCGCGATGCAGTCATCCAGCGTCAGGTCGTGGAAGGAGTGCACGCCGTTGCAGAGCTTGATTTTCGCGCACAGGAGTATGGCAGAATTCCATTGCAGGTTTTTGATCGATCAGCTGGATATAATAATGTGCGATTCGATCAATACCAAGATCTTGACCCAGTGATCGCTGCACAACTAGTCGCCAGGACCAAATCTCAGTCTCAAATACCGCCACCTCCTTACCACAGCAGTCAATATCCTCCAGCACAACAATATCCGCCACCCACACAGGGTCATTACATGCCACCACCCTACCCTAATCAGCCGTATTCTTCCCTCGCAGCGCCGAGCTCTGGGGGTGCTTCTCTGGACTCCGCCACAGTGCATAAAATCCTGGGGTCATTGAACGGCCAGCAGGGCGGACAACAAGCCTACAACGGTGGGCCCCCAGTTGACGTGAATGCGCTGCTAGCCACCGTAAGCAACCAACCTCATAGGATGGGGGCTCCCCCGCCCACTCAACAAGGCATGAGCTACGCGCATCCCCCTACAGACATGCCGCGAGGTGCTCCCCATGGTGGCAACTCCGCGCGACACGTCCAGGACATCATGGCGCAGCTTGCCAGATACAGACAATAGTTAGTGTTGGCCGGTTTCCTGCCCATTTCCTCCTTTTCTTTATGCTACGGCCTTTGTACATGAATTTCCTACGACCCCCGGGTCACTGTCACCCAGAGTTTAGATGGTGGATAGAGTTCCCTTTCTCTCGCCACTGATGCATAGGAGGAGTTTGTTATAATGTTGCTCTCCCAATTTCTCCTTTTCAAGCTACCTTTTTTGCCTTTATGACCTCGACATCTCTCTCCGATTGGTCCCTTAATTCCTTTACTGCGAATTTTTCGTGATTGTGTAGGGGATTGGACGAATGGGATATACGCAACACATTGAGCCAGTTGCGGACTTCGGTCGAGTACAGGAGACACAAGGAGGTCTGGTTAGTGGCGGGTTTTGCATCGTGTTTGTGTTCGGTGGGTAATTGTTAATGCGTTGTTTTAGGCGTCACGGGTGAGGTTGGCGATGAAGTCGGCAGAGATGTGGATGTACATTTGCATCGGTGGGAGTCTTTGCTTTGCTAGGTCACAACCAGGAACCGATGACCGTCGTTGCTGGAGGCAATCGCCAACGATGCTGGCAGTCACGATCCAATCAGATACGTGAAATTCACAGGATTGATACAATATATTGTGCTTTTGAATGAATGTGAAAATCTAGTTTTTGTTATTGCTGTTCACTTTTATATTTGTAGTTGTACATCTTGGTGAATGCTACTTATGTCTACATAGATATATTTTTTTGCCCGTAGCCCACATATAGTACAAGTATAATGGGAATAAGGCATTAATAAGGAGTAGCGTAGGTTCGGATACTCATCGTCATCATATCGATCCGTCCAGACCGAGCAACAGCCGCCTGACCTTATCCGTAGCCTCCTTTAGGGCTGCCCCTACATCGCCCATCTGCGAGGGCGCCGACTTCGCAACCCAAGCCTCAAGTCGTCTTCTCAAAGAAGCGGTTTCTTTCCCTAGGGTATCGATGCCGCGCTCCTCGCACGCAAGCACAACCTCGTCATCAACCAGTGCGCGCACACCGCCACCACTCCTCAGCATAGCGTCATCCTGCACGATCCGCCTCACGACGTCGGCCGCGCGGGACCTCGCCCACGGCACGTCGAAGCCCGCCTTATCCCAGAGCGGGCTGCCGAGGCCCAGGCTGCGGCAGATGTGTCCGTCGGCCACCTTTGCGAGAGCCGCCGAGTCGGTGGCGTCGACGTAGGACAGGGCCCGGAGCGAGGTGGCGCGCCTCGCCTCTATGGATCTCCGAATCACGGCGGCCTGCGCCGGGATCCGGCAGGTGTAGGGCGTCAGCCGCGGGAACACCAGCACGATCAGCGGCGTGAACTCCCCGCAGACCAGCACGATCAGCGCGAACAGCGGCAGCCGCGCCGTGTCGTGGCGCACACGGGCGCGCAGAAGAAGCGAGGCGCGCGTCGGGTTGGCGCTCTTGTCGAGGGAGCGCGAGAGTGCGGAGTTGGGCAGGGGAGTTGTGGCGGCTATCGTTGCTGCTGATGCGCTCCCCCGCACGGACGTCGCGGGCGTGGGAAGCCCCGGGGGAGGCGTGTCTGGTAGGTCGCGGAGGAGTCGACGGTTCGTGAATACGGCTTTTAAGCCTGTCTTGTAGAAGGTCGTGTAGGCCTTGCCGAGCCGGAAGAGGTGCATGAAGAGGTTTGCGGACGGATCGCGGACCGGGAGGTCGAGAGGAGGCGGGCGTGTCGATGCTGGTGGGTTTAGGGGATCTGAGATGGATTCTGGCAAGGTGGGAGGTGCTTTCTCGAAGCTGGCGGCGGCTGAGGTCTTGGGTTGCGATGCTGAGGATGTGGATGCCGAGCGGAACTGTGTTTGCAGCGCATTTTTGGGGTATATCGAACGCGAGGAAGCTATACGCGAGTATCTGTGTGCCTGGCTCAAACTAAGTGCGAACCCAAGCGGGATGCCCGAGACGGAAGAGGGCCTTTGCTGCATCGCATGGTGAAGACGGGTGGGTTGAACGCGCACGAGGCGCGCTCCGGCGTTAAGGCTCATGAGGCACTGCAGCAATATCCTACAACAGTTCCGGAAAGAAACTCAAATGAGTGACGATGTTGATGTATGGTGGTCTCGGACAAAAGTATAGAGAGAGCGCAGAATAAAGAATGACCCCTCAAGGTGCTTGGGCTTGGACAAATGCAATGTTTCATTGAAAAGTCAACATCGACGACGTCAGGACTAAGCATGATTGGCCCAAGCTTATCGTACCTGGGCGGGCTCGGATTGTAACCTTAGCCAGCTACACCTGCCATAGCGGCTAAACCTTTCTCCTACGAGCACCGACGAAAAGGAAAACTATTACGAAACTTTTAAATATTATAAATTTTTTATTTAAACTAAACCGAACTAAATTTATTTACTTTTTTTATAATTTTTTTTTTAGCTAGTAAGCCTTTAACCCGACCTTTAATAAACCAGCCTTAAATATAAATAATTAACATGTATATAATATATTAATTATTTAATTAAACTTCTTAGTTTAATTAAAAATTATAATATTTTTAATAATAATAATATTATAATAAATTAAATAAATAAAAAAAAGGTTTATATAGTTTTTTTTTTAACTAAAAGTAAAAAAACAAGTAAGCTATATGTTTAAGCTATATATATTAAAATTTTTATTTTTATATATAAGGAATTTTTTTATAGCTATAATTATTAAATATATATTTTAAAAAAACGGGGAAAACAAGCTATATATTTAAGCTTTAAAATATATAACCCGGGGAAAGCTCTGCTATAAACAGGATATAAATAAGAGAAATTTTATTATAAACGTAATTATTGTGAAGACCGTGAAAACCGTAGATAAGAAACCCCTAAAAAGGTCTTGCGCAAAAGGGAAACAAATAATATAGCTGTTTACTACTGTTATATTAATTAATTAAGAGGGCTTAGAAATGGGATATAGAAGTAATAGTGTAGGTCTACAAGGCAGTTCCCGTGCGGGGTTCTTATATTGCACTGTCCCATTGTACCTGCCACAATACCTTTAACTCGGTGGGCTATTAGCTAGCGTGCCAAGTGTACCTGACTAGGCAATAGTACTCCGACCGTGCGCCGCGTCCTCTAACGACTTATCTCCGGTACGCGTCTCGGTCCAATGCACCCCGGAATTGCGGAGGTGTTACCATAATGGGCGAATAATTTGTGTTTGGAATGTCTTCCTATCGTGGAACACATAGTAGTCGGCACTGGATTGCCGTAAGTCGAATGATCAGACACCATAGCTA
Organism: Xylaria longipes; assembly: GCA_025201785.1. Taxonomy (NCBI): domain Eukaryota; kingdom Fungi; phylum Ascomycota; class Sordariomycetes; order Xylariales; family Xylariaceae; genus Xylaria; species Xylaria longipes. The sequence continues at coordinate 26,291 of MU619857.1, forward strand.
CCAGTTCAAGATCTCTGCGGAAATATTCCAATAGCCGACTCTCAGACGGTTGAAAAGGAAGAACTAGACTCGATTCGCGGCATGCAACCATGATCCACGGACGCATGCCGGCTGAGTAATTACCCCTGTTGAATTGTAACAATTGGGTAAACCCACTCGCCCACCAGCCCACGTGCTAAAGGAAAGGAAGAGGATCAAGGAAGAAAAATGAAGAAGGGGAAATGACGGATTTCATATCCTTGACAGGCCACGAGGCTCGGAAGGGCGCTCGGGCACTGTTCCGAACAGCCGGTGTAGTGGACCTAGCTTGATTTGATTCTTGGCGTCATGTATAAAATTAACGCAGCATTACGAAGAAGGCCTCGCGATTGCGGATCAGCCTGTATACATATAATTAGTAGTCGTTGATAGGACAGCTTGAGGGCCGAAGAGTCCGTAAGGAGGGCCACGATAATGGGTAGGACTTATATGTACAATCCTACCGTAGTACCCCGCTCGGCGTGATCTTTGCAATGTTCGCTACATGAGGAGCAGCTGAAAATGGAGCTGGACAAGGGCGGTGCGGGTAACAGGATGACGAGTAGCTCGGCCGCAGCATACCCGTGCTGTACAGTGGCGCATCATACGTATGAAGCTGAACGAGTCCTTCTTGGCCGCGCGACCGCTGCCAATGTTAATATCTTGACTACCTCCAACAGCCTAGCGCTCTCGCCAAACCGATCCGAATAACAACTACGTGTACGATGTGCCATGTCGTTTTATACCGTAGGTGTTCGTCATTAGGATCAGCTCTAGAGCAGTAGCGTCACGGACATGACGTGGTAAAATGGATCAATCGAGTCCGCTGAAACATATCATATAGGCCAGATGTGACCATGGGTTGCTTCGTACTGACCGAGGGGAGGTAACTAAGACATGATGATGTCCAGAAGCAACGATTGACAATGATCGAGATTGAATGGCGGGGTAATAATGTAATCCCGAAAGCTCCATGTTCTGCTCCGTATCTGACCGATTAGGTAGGTAACTGAGTCTGCACACTAGAACTGAACTGTACTGTGCTGAATCAGGGATCATCGCGCGATGTGTGGGCTAAGTGTCAGTTCCTAGTGGAGAGTACCTAAGTGGGCACGCTATTAGGTACCACCCTTACGAAGGTCGGGGCCTAAATTACCCAATATCCTTGGCAATACCCCACAGTGCGCCCACCTACTACTTACGGTAGCAGAATTACATATTACCTACTAGGTAGGGAGGCGGTAAAGAAATATACGCAGGTTTAGTGGTGTTAACCGCTATACAGAGTAACTGCAGCGGACTTAATACCTACCTGGTCGGTATCGGGGAGTAAGGTTACCTTAGACCGGCGCACTTTTTATACCTAGGTATAGTAACTTTAATAATTTTATAAATAGCTAAGCTACTAGCATATACTAAATATTATTTAATAGTTTTTTAAAAGCTATATTAAATAATTTAAATATATTATTATAAAATAAATAATAACAGGAAAATAGTAGGGGGGAGGGGGTGGTTAAGTGTAGCAGACAGTATATAGAACTTTTTATTTACACTATAAGCCGCCGCCAAAGATATTGGGTAATTTAGGCCCCGACCTTCGTACTTTCTGTCGGGTTACCCGAAGCTGCGACCGGGTACCGGACAAGCATTGCCAGACCAGGCTAGTCTATTTTACTATTTACTATGTACCTACCTAGGCAGTCTCGGTATGCTGTGCCTTACCTAGGTACCTGTGATTGATTTTCAGTTCGTTGCTTTTGCCGATGAATTATGTGTTCTCCAACTTCCGATAGGACATAGGTAACCTAGATGCATATGCCCGCAGCCGTTTACAACGCTCGAGTCGTGCGAACAGGCCAATCGCGAGGGGAGAGCATTGAAGCTACAGTAGTGCCGCAGGGCAGTTGAATGCAGCCGCTATATACGCTACTAGTGTCGTGCATCAATCATCCTAGGTAGGTCCATAAGGGTGGGGGTCAGTCGGTGGGTAGGCATCCTGCAGAGTAGTAAGTAGTTGTACTCTTAACTGAAGAGCTTACACGTGTAGCATTGATGCTTCGTAGTTCGACTTCTAATTCGCCATGACATCCTCACCTACCTTGCTTCATGTTTCACAGTTGCTTCCACAGAAGGGAGTGCGGTGAATCCCTGCTCACCGGTCTTAATGTAGATTTTTTATTCTCTTCGATGAACGACGGGGACACCCACTGGTAAAGGCCTATTGTCTTCTGTCGCCCGTAGGCAGGAAATTCCGAGGTCCTTTCGTAATAGGTACTTACATAGGCACCAATGAATAATGTTGCAATCGAGGTGCTCTAGCTTAAATGCTACGGCTTGAGTCAGCAACCTACAACCATTAAAATGTGGATAGAAGTACTAGTTGAATTAGGGCCGCTGCCTCTTACTAGTTTCCTATTCTATCTAGATTGAGCAAGTGAGTGCTTCGGCGCAACCTATGATAGGTCTCCCAAAATAACAGCGACTAGACATTGAACAATCTAGTAGCCCCATGTTATACGTCCAATCACTGGCGCTCTAATCTCACAGTCATGCTAATGAGCGTACCTGCCTCACTAGGGAATAATTGGATTTCGAGTCTGTAAATTCATGGCAACTTAACGGAGTGCTAGATACACATCTCCAACTTGAACTACTTTGTTTGATACCTTTTTTGAAGGCTATAGTTTGTTGGTATCGGTATCTAGCATATTATTAATGACTTGAAGTTTCTCTGCCTGTTGGATATAACTACTTACTGATTTGAGCAGTTGAGCAGACTCGTGTCCAACACGCGCCGCATACCTATTTCATTTCATCACTCCACTACTCGTGCGATATAATGATACTTGTTTAAGTATAGAGTAGACCTAGGCTAGTGGCATACTTATACTACCTACTGCACAATATCCCGACTTGTCAGACGCATGGCAATAGAAGTCCCTGTATGCTGTACATGCTGCTGTAGTACACATGTTACGCTACAAGACACCAAACCCTCCCCGCCGACTCTTAGATTAGCATGACTTGCTAGTTCAGCTTGGCACGCGACATGGCTAGGCCCATCCACCCAGTGTGCCAGATTTGCCCTGTAGAGCTGCCCATCTTGTCATCCCTACCTTCTAGCCAGTCTTCTGGAAGCTCCATATACAGTCTAGCTTCAGAATCGGCTGCACAACCCGCCGCTCTGCCCTGAATAAGTCGGCCATTCAGATTTCAGGTTTGGATCGATTGGTAATTCGACTCCGCTTCGAAGTCGGAGAGGAGTTTGGGAGGAGCTTGCGACGTTTGGTAATAAGAGAGGGGCACGACGACCAAAGCCCTGAGCGTTGCTGGTGAGCAACGTTCCGGGCTTGAAATCAACGGTGGGAGCCCGACGAGACCATCACAAAAGAGTACATTTCCCGAGCTTTCCCCTTCTCGGCTCTCCCCTCCCCTCCCATTTCTCGTCTTCGGCTCGCATGTCATAAACCTACATATTCCCTCGTTCTCATGTACGTGCGTACTGTCGGGTGCTCTTAGCGAGCTTCTTGACGTTAATTTATGCCAAACGGTCTACGCTATCTTTCAACGTGAGGGTATTCAGCCCTCATAATCTGTTGACGTACCTGCCGATTCTACTCGCTCTTCCGAAGCCTAGAACCGACTCCACGAGCTGATCGTTCTTGATTCGGCACTTTTTGGCGACACCTCGCCTGTTCGAGACTTGGTATAATCAGGTGTCGTAACATCGGTCTTGCGACTGCTGCGGCAGCCCTCGGCAAACTCACCCGAACTATTCGACGATATTTCACGAGACACCTGTGGTGAAAGAGCCTACTCTTGCTTGTCGACCGCGATTCTTTTACGACTTATTATCGCAGGGCATGTTATCCGTGCCGAATAGCTTGGTATCGAGACGCTGTTAAACCGACCTACCGTCCGGGAATTACCTAGGTATGGTTCCGTAGCCATAGTCAACTAAGGTAGCCGGCCCCCTCCCCCGGAATACGACGCGTCAGGGTTGAGTCGGCCCAGACTCCAAATACAGACTGTCACTGAAGTTTGTCGACGGATTTTGAGAATCTGACTTGGATATATCTGTGAATGTGATCGAGGTGGGCTGCAGCGGGATTTTAAGAATGAAGTGACACTTACACAATCAGTAGGGAGATAGCGGGAACACATACACGGCTTACCCAACTCCTCGCCGTCGACGAATGAGCTGGAATCATACCAGGGCGAACGTAGGGGTTACAGCATTCTTGGCTACCGATAGCGGGCGTGTTCTCGCTTGAAGAGGTGGGCCGCAGCCTTGGGGCGCAACCCAGAGGAAGAGTCGGTCCCAACTGGCATGATATCCCTGCCAAAGCACGCAGTCGTCATGACGTCCATTGTGAGTGTTGAGAGATTTCCCGTCCTCTCTTTTGCATCTTTCCCATTATCTGGTTATTCTCGTTCCCGCCTCTTCCGTTGCTCATTTCGCATACCCTGTTCCCGGGACTCCGTTGGTCGATGTAGCCCACGCAAACTCTTGCTCCTGCGTACATGCCTGTCTATCTTACTCGTCTGTCTCACGGGTCTTGTCCCCCTTTGGGGCTCTGATCTGCTTCTTTGCCCTCCGGGGTTGCTGGTCTGACATGCCTTGCCGCGCCTCACGCCTCGATAAACCCCTATCAACCGCAATCCAAGTCGCTCGTCACGGATCCTCACCGCCTCGCTGTTGTGCTGTTGTCTGTGTTACTAGCTGGGTGCTCTCGCAAGGATCTCATTTCGCCCCCACCTCACGTTTAGCTGTTGCTTTTATGAGCGAGTGGTATTAGCTTCGATAAGCGGCAATCCATCCCACGGGAGAGGTCGATCCCACTATGGTCATCTGTCCATCTCGCTGGGAACGGGTCGGTGCGATGCGCGCCCGTTCCGTACAATTGGTTTGCAAATACTTGGCAGTCAGCCCTCGTGTTCAACGCCGAGTGAGCTTGATTCGCTTGTACGTATACAGCGACTGTCGTGGTTGGAGCTGGGAAGAGGCGAAGATATCAAGACTCGCTAGGCTCAGATGAACGACCAGCAGCGGTGCCAAGGGACCTCGTCGTGCCATTTTCCATTTTCAATTTCCACTCCCCGTCTCGCCCCTGAGTGCCAGTGCAAGTGAGGTTTTATAAGATCATCTCACGTTGGCCGTCATCACGTCACCCCCCAGTCGACTATTTCTACCTGCATTACCCATTACCCATTACCCATGCCCCATTACCAATGGATTACCCATTACCCATTACCCAAGTACCACCACCAACGTCATGGCAACATGCATGTACGTTACCCAAGGCACCCTGTCTCTCTCCCTTGCCTTGCCTTCCTTGCCTTGCGTTGTCTTGCCGCCTGTTCCTGTCTCGACTTTTCCGCCCGGTCGGTGCACACATGCCACCTCGCAGCTCCCTCCCTGGCGTGTTCCCTTGTTTCCGCACCAGACCGCACTGGTTGCATTGCTTCGTCTGGGTTGATCCCGGCTCGGGCTGCACTTGATAAGAGCCCACGCATGCCTGACGCCTGCGGCTGCGCTGCGTACCTGCCTCGGAGCCTTGGGTAGCTTCTGGCACTTTCCACTTTCCACTTTCCACTTTGCCCCTTCCCAGCATTCCCAGCAATCCCAGCAGCCTGGTTGCTTGTTCTGTGCCCAACCCAAACCGCCCCAGGCCGCCCCCGTCACCCAATCACCCAGCCAATGTCCGACGCGCCACGACCATGCCCGCCCCCATTTAGAGTTGGGCCTCTGCATCGTCCCCTATCCCCGTCCCCCTCCTTTCTTGCTCCTCATCCCGACTAATTGGTTTTCTCCCACTGCACCGTTTGCGCCGCGGTCTCGGCATCGTCAACGTCACGATGGCCGTCGCCGACAGACCTGCCGTAGTCTCGCTGCTAACCACGGACATCCAGCTGTGTCTAGCGCATTACTGCGACCTACATGGTCCGACGCCGTTGATGGTGACCGAGGGCCTCCCGGTCCCCTGCGCGCGATGCCGCGACGACAGCCCTGACGACATGGCACGGCCACGATCGAGCGCCGCATCAGCCACATCGCCGCCATCGGCAGGCCCACCGACAGCGGTGACCGATGCCCTACGCAAGATTAACCTGGGCGTGTCGCGGAGTGCTTCAGCTACTGTGCCCGAACAGGACGCACAGGCACACCGAGCAGCATTATTGAGAGCCTCGAAACTCGCGACCAATCCGACCCAACCCGTCACGGCCAATGTCACGGCCAATGCCTCGGCAGTTCATACGCCGCCCCAAAGCCCACGCAAGACTGCCGACGCATTCCCCGATACCGGCGCCGTCCCCACAACCTCGCGACGCGACCCGAGTTTTCGACGGACATACGACGAATATGCAGAAAGGCGCGCAAGCCCGTGTGCCAACTGCGCCCTCACGCTCCCCAAGCGCCAGGATGGCCAGAAAGCAGCCGACGCCAAGTCTGAGATCCAGGGCCCTACCATGAGGACTCGTGCTCCATATGCCCGCGTGTACGGTAGCCTAGCTGATACGAGCCCCCCCTGCTCCAATCCGCAGTCGTCGTACCCATCGGATGCCGAAGAGGAGACGTCGCCCAAAAACCCGGCCACGTGTGCGAGCTTTCGGCACCGCCCGACTACATCCACCTCGCAGTCGAGTGTGACGTTCAAGGGCAGCATGCCTCACCATACCCATTATCTCGACTACACATCTACTCACGAGCCCACCGTTCCCACCACATACACCATTGTGCGAGCTTCATGTCTACGCACACTCTCCTTTGAGACCCTGCCACGACGACCTGAAGCCACCCAGTCAACTCCTTCTCTCCTTGGGCCTGCGCCATGCGCCCCCCCGCCATTCCCCTCCGCCATGAATATTGGTCCTGGTTACATCACGGCACCGCCCACCCCTCAATCCGCTTCTAGCGGTGGCCCTATTTTCTTCGGCGACCCCTCGGCTGGCTATACAACGGCATATATATTTCGCATTCCAGACATGCATGCGCGTGGCCGCAAAAGAGTCTACGCGTTCTTGGCGCTTAGTACGCACCGGGAACGCCTGGCCATGAAAGCCTTCAGCTTCATATCTGCCGCATTTCGCGATCTTGCTGCCTGGATCCAAGAACTTGTCGAAGCCGAAGCCGAACGGGAACGCGAACGCGAGGAAGAAGGAAGCGCCGTCGCCGCATTGAATGCAGCTTATAGGGGCAGCGGTTTCGGAGGTCGCGGGCCTCACGACAGTGGCATTGGCCTCGGCAGAGGCCACGGTGGTGCTGGAAACATGGAACGCTCCAAGGAGCGAGACCGCAATAGCAGCAGCTTTCTAACCGGGGGCGGTCGAAGCGGCTACATGCAACGGATGGGCGGGTCTATGGGCCCTAGTGGATTCACACCAAAAGCTCGTGGACTGGCTGAACTCGCTGGCCTACCCGACTTCTTTATTGAGCTTCATACACGTTTTGTAAAGCTGCTCCTTGAGCTCGGTATCGTCCTCGGTTCCTGATAACGGCCATTGTCTTCACATTACACTGCACTTCACCTTTTGGCAGTTTGATCGATGGAGCAATAGGTACACCCTAAGATTCCTAAACACGATAGATCGAGGCGGAGGATATACCCAACTCTAATAACGGTGATGGAGATACCCCAGAAGCAACAGCATACGCAGCCATTTGTGACTGTGCGTGATGCTGGCTTTGCTTCTATCGCTTATTTGCGCATGGAGTTAGGTTTTTTATCGTATGATGTATCACATTGCGAAGCGGACGATGTTTGAAGTTCTTTACCATCGTCGAGGTCTTCACACTTTTGTCTCTGGACCTCGGCTTGATTTTCGATTTTCGTATTTTTTCCCCCTAACACAACTGTACTACTTATTCCTCCACTACCCGAAATGCGACATAGACAGTTGTCGCGTGTACTATGAACAATATCACAACAAACTAGAGTGGGACACAGGGCACAACAAAACAGGACGAAGTGGGTCACACTGGTGGAACAAAATCCACGAACGGCACGAAGGAACTGGCTGGACCACAGGAGTTAGTGCACTCGGAAACGCCAAATTCTGGCAAGGTTGCGGGATTTACGGCATATGCATAAATTTAGCGGTCATGGCGCTTCATTTCTTAGCCATCGGAGCTGGACTCATTGGTGCACGGGTTTCGAGCCGTATTTGCGCCGGCGTTATGAATGACGATGTTTCGCATGAGCTGCATTGGTTCTGAAGCATGAATGGCGATGAACGTGGCGCATTTTCTCTTCATGGATTCGATGGGCGGGAGGACGGTGCGAGTGGGGGGGATGTAATGGCATAGGTGCTGTACCATGATTGTATCAATACGTAGTAGGCGGCAACGACAGGTATCCGATGAAGTAATGAGGGATGGACTCGGTGGGATGATATGTGGTCGGGCGGGGGATATATGTCTTTACAATGTTCGCACGCGGGCCTCGCTAAAGTCTAACTTGGTAGCGGCAATGAGAGCCAAAGCTTCCACATTATTGTCTATTGTTGTTATTATGCTGAGTCTCGTGGTATTTCGTGGCCCTTGCCAACCTACCTGGATTGGTGATGCTGATGCGCTTCAACGACGGAAAGATGAGGATACCTTCCTCATTCTAACTGTAATTGAACTGGCGGCAATTTAGTTCCACGGCATAGTTTAATCTAACGTAGGGACCGTGTTTCTTGGCATACTTGTCAGCAAGATGTCTATTTCAACGTCCCATTGATATATTTTGCCTGGAGGAAGCGACGAATTGATAATGTTACCTGTCTCTATCTACCCGCTACAATGAAGGCAAGTAACCACATACCAGCCAATATCTTTCAACATTTCATTGTACACAAGATGATAAAGCAGACGAATCCTATTTGATCAGGCAGACAACGCTCAAGTATCCAACGAGTCGACCTACGTAAAACTGAAGACGTTGGTTAACGTAGTAGGGTTAGCATCAATAAACATTGAACAGAATCGAACATTTCTCTATTCGCCGGGTACGGTGGACGTGTCACCGTGGCACGGATCAATATAGTATTCTGTCGATCAATGAATATGGTTTTGGTTTATGGGCTCGACAACACTCCTATCGCCCTGCCCTCCGTTCTCTTGGGTGAATTGGGCTTCGACGAGTTTCCGATGTCGTCGACATGCTACGAAGACAGGTATACCGCCCCCTGGAAGTTAATCATTAGTTAAATGACGGACCGGCTGCCGTAAAATGTAGACGTCAAGCATCCACTTTAATATTCTCTAACGAGTAGAGGCGTGTCGGACCTATATATTCGAATTTCTATTAACACCGCAGTAGGGTATCATTCGTGAAGATGAGCTCCAAATAACAGATAGGTTGACGTACAACTCTATCGTCAAGAAGCTAAGGTGAACCGTGAAGGGTCTAGTTTAGGGCATAGTCCCCTAGGGATGTGTCGCCCAACTCACAGCGAGTTTTGTGACCAGGCATCAATTCTAGGAAGGCGATTTATCTTTTCGGTGTGCCAAATTATGCTAGTATAAGGACGTGCTTGACTTCCTAGTGCTACATCGCCAGATGGCACTATCGCGGTGACCATTCCTGGCATGATACGTCTGGGGGTATGTGGGCAAGTCTTACCGTGCGCGACTCCATGTCCAACAGGATAGCCACGTCTGGACGGTATGGGAGATGGATTGCGGAGGATCATCTAGTTCCACCGTACCTTCACGCGAGCAGTTGGAGACTATTCGCATCTTCGGGTCGATGAGACGCGGAGGATGCGTTGGTACGCGACAGCACTCGGAACTTACTGAACGGGTAGTCTGAAGAATTCGACGCGAACTGTTGAGTAGAAGACGGGAAACCGGTAAGACGGTTGCTTGTAGCGGGCGGTGCTAGTTAACTACGAGCAGATGGGCTTCGTTGCGTTACTTCAACTAAAATTGTAATAGCGGTTGGATTGTCTCCATAATGACCAACAATTATAGAGACTCGTGTCTCGATGAAATTGTCAACGAGAGTAGGCGTCGCGAAACGAATACGTCCGATGTTCTCGCCGCAGCACTGCCGTGTCACTATCTGCCATGATAGTACACCCCCGCCCAATTATACATACACAGGTAGGGCTAGCCAACGGAAGTGATTCTGAACCCTTTGCGCAACAAGTGTTCAAGACATGTCTGTACAATTCACAATCGTATTCTTGCCTGATAATAGCCTCGGCATATTCAAATCTGGCGCATTTGACGCCCTCGTCGGTCCGACTTTAGCTTCGTTTATCGGGACTTTCCGTGACTGCATCAACATTCTCGCACGTCGGGTCCTATCTTTGATTAACCAGAAAGACGCGTGGCTCAATGGCATAGCTCTGAAGGAGTAGCGTGCAGAGTGGAATTGAACCAGTCCTTGTAGGTGAAAGCATACCAGTGTTATTAAAAGGCGGACTTCTATCTCTCGAATTCTCTCCCTTGGAGAGAATATCCTATATATATACATGTGTGCGCTCCGGACTATCGTCGGCGCGCGCCCTAAGAAAACTCTTCGCCGGCCCGAAATCCTTCGGCGTTCGTGATCCTTCGGCGACTCCGGACGACTTGCAGGAGTAGTGCGACTGCCATGCTTAGTGGCAGTCTCCCCTCTCCGGGGCGCTCCTCACGATAAGTGGGCGCTCCGTCACAATAGCTAACAGAACATCTAATGTAGTTGAGTACAGTATGCGACCTTCGCCAAAGAAGCTGGGGCAACGGCCGCAGAAACTCACGATGGTCTCTCAACAGTGGAATGATGACCCCCTAGTGTAACAGAAATTGTAATGGCAGTGCGAACCGACAACGAGATATCATAGGTTGCACTGAGGGGGTGGAGCTTGGAACTGCATACTGCATCGGGACTTGACTCGCCATTTATTACGTGACGCACTTATCCCTCTCTAAATGTTGGCTCCGAGATAGATTACTTGGGGCATGCATGCATGCATGTTATACTGTGTGTTGGCTGCAGGATGATGAATGTGGAGAAAGTGAAGTGCAATAAGGCCGTGTTCACCTAGGCCCCCTGGGACTGTCGACGGCCGTCACTGAGGAGTATTCAACCACTTCGACGGGCATCCTTCTTGAACCGGTGAGCTTACCGGTCCAAAAGCTGGTCGAGGGGTTCAAGCCCGGCCTATTAGAAGTAGAAGTATGTTACAATTATACTAGCAGGAAAGCTCGCAGGTGCTCCATATACTTTACCCGTTGATCAACATGAGAGAAATGAGCCGCATTGTCTAGGCTAATCCATTTTGCTTTCTCGATATGGTCGAAGAACGGCTGCATTGCAACATCCTGTGCCTCGTCTTCGGTGCCATTAATTAACAGCGTTGGCACCTTTATTTTGCTCAAAATAGGTATCGATGTCCAATTCCGGAGCGACCCGGTGATGGACAGTTCACTTGGTCCGTACCTGGATCCCACAGTCAGTTTTGCCAGCTGATGGGTACAACGAAACATACATAGTTCCATATGTCGTAGGGTCTTTAGCGAACCAATCGAGAGCGGCTTGGACTTCCTTTGAAGGCCAAGGTCGAGCGAGGCATAGGTGCCGTTTATAAAACACCTCGATGGCAGCCTCATATTCAGGGCTCTCAAAGTTGCCTTCTCTCTCTGCGCGGTCAAGAACTTCTTGCACGTCATTCGGAAGCTTCTGTCGAAGTGCAGTGATGCCAACTCGCCATGCATCCATACTAGCGAGGCTGTTCGAGATGATGAGCCGCCTAAGGTTCGCTGAATATGGAGACGCAACAGCCCACTCCACCGCAAGCATTCCGCCCCATGAGTGTCCGTATACATCAAACGGCCGATTATGTAGACCAAGATGTAATATTAGGTTGTCAAGCTCGTCTTGAAACAGCTTAACGGACCAGAACTCTTCGTTTCCATTCTTCTCCGGTAAGTGTGTTGATTTTCCATTTCCAATCTGATCATAGAAGATCAAGGGTGTGGAAGGCGACAGATCTGTAAGCGGTAGGAGGTAATCGTGGCATGCTCCTGGTCCTCCATGAAGCACGATCATGGGCGTTGCCCTAGAGGGGTCTCCAAATACCTTGAACCATGTATAACAAGGTTCGTGAAGGTCAGGAATTTTGAACTCAGCTCTTCCCTGTTCTTCTTAGGTCAGGTAACATGTCTTCAGCTTCAACGAGTTTACTACGATGCAATGATAACAGTAAATTCCTTGACGGACCTCTCTCATGATTTCTAAGGTAGCCATGTAATTATAGTGCCGCTGTGTGTTGTAAAGTTCCGCTGTAAAGCTCTCGTGGGAATGAGAAACAGGAGGGAAAGAAATGCAACCTTGCCTACATAGTACCCCGCTCGCTCTTTGTTGGGTAACATCTAGATTATGTCATCTATGAAAGCAGCACGTGACTGCTTGGGTTCATGTGTATACTGTAATTCGAACGTTGATGGCTGTGGAGCTGGTTGAAGAACGGATCAGAAGTACTAACAACCCCGGTCCATTTAAAACGTACGCCCTAAGGAGCAATCCCGAAACTCGCTGGAGTTGAAACCAATTTCATTTGGCTTCTGTCTAAACAGGAAGATGGACCGACCTCGCTGGCTGTGGTCGGCGCAACATGTTCGACTGTTGGTGGTTCCATAGGTGGCATTACGGCAAGCTGTCTATTGTATGTTGGCAGGGCGGTGTCGAATATGTATGAGCGGTCTGCAAGGAAATTGCAACTGCTCCAGCTAAAATTGACATTAACTAAACGGGCCTCAGCAAGTGGTCAGCAGTAGCTCTGATGTATAGTTCTAACTTGAGCTTTCCCTCCTGGCATCTTTCATCATGTTTCCGACCATCCGGCGGCATTGTATATAGTAGTATTCGTTATTGTGGAGCTTCGAGATAACAAGTTCTTCACATTCTATCAATCTGGTAGAGTCGGGATGACAGGGACTCGTCAAAACTAGGCATATATTCGCACAAAGTAACCAATGGCTAGTAATTGACTTTAGAATTAGGCTCACTATATATAGCGCAATTTTCAACCCATCTTGGCGTGATTCTCGTGTATCGTCCTCGTAATGCTGGAGGGTATATTCATGTAGATGGACATAGGTAGTCAGTTTATAATATAGTCAGGGCCACCTCAACAATGTATCTTCCAATGCAATCTAGGTACCTAGCCACGTGGCTATGTACAAATACCGTTCTCAACTAGTGGGGCCTGCTGGGGTGATAATACCTCATCGTTTGGATCGGCACTATCTCTACTGTACATTTGCCGTTGCTGGTCTCCTTCTTAGATCGGATGTGTACTTCTCGTGTTGGCGCCAAGACCCAGGGGGTTCCGATGTGAGGTTAATACTATTAGTAGGACACATCAAGCTTCCAGCAAGTCATCTCTTTTACTTCTGCTAACATATGTATGTTGGAGGGCTTGGTTGCTGCGCTGGATCCTAAGCCAGCAGAAGGTCCCCAAGCTGCATTAATTACTGTGCGCTCTTTTATCTTGTCGAAGCAGCCGTCATATATGTCTGACCACCTTGTGCTCTCTGCATAGGTACTTCAACGACGGACTCTCATTCCTGTGTACACTATTGCGTTCACTGCTACGACTTCCGGTCGGCTTTCTCTTATATTTGCTGCTCAAGTGTTGGCATTTAATCATGCTATTCAAGCCTAATGTGGTTAAAATTGGCTCCGATCGTTTAAACAGGGGCCGTGGGGGCCGTGCCGCGTGTGGGGTTTCTTAGCGTTGCCCAGAACCAATCCGCTTGTGGTTACCTCTTTTGTGGTTTTTGATTACAGCATTAGCCCCCAGTCGTGGTGACAGCGTTGGGAACTATAGCCTTCAGTGTGCTCACGGAGGCGCGACGGCTTTAGTAGCAGTAGGGTTGTAGTTCTAGCATTATAGCTGGAGGATGGCAAGGGGCTGTGCACGTGTTTGTCAACTTGCACCTGTTTGCTTACGGAGGCGTCGGCGAGTCATTTTTATATCCTACAATTTTCGTCCGTATTGTACTCACTCGCGTCATCTTAAAGGACCCGCTTCAGCCATATTTACTAATCGACTCAATGTGTGGCCGAGGTTTCTTTCAGATGCGGTCGTCGAATTGCTCGCATGGAACCGTGTTCTACATACACGTACTATCTAAGCATTCGAGCAATGAGTTGCGTCGTGCGTTAATTATCTCCAGAGTTAGCACACAAACGGCTTACCATGTTGATTTGAATCAGCCGCGCGGTTCTTAGTAATCCATCCGGGATATCATGCCCACTGTTAGTTGTAGCCAAGGTTTGATTTCTGTTGTTTATGCTTCTAGGCATTGGGCCGGTCTTGGCTTTTCCCACACCGCTATCGATGCTGAACTTGTATAGCTATTATTTTGATAACAACGAGCAAGGGGTCTGGTTGTGGATTTGTCAGCTGTGTGCAAACGTGTCAGGTATCCATTCTCATTGTGACTTGGCGAGATTTTGAGTATTGATACCGGAAAGTATGTGTGTACACGAACAAATCTCTTCATTTTGGGGTAAAGTCACCATCGCCTCGATTAACTAGCATTAAGGTCTCGACACTAACAACACTTCACCAGCACAGCACGCAAAACTGCTAGAATGGGTAGTGTAGACGGCCAACCTGAGCGCGGATGTATCGTTATTCAGAGGTCTCTTGTTGGAATGGAGAACCCTCCTATCAACACCCACACGCTGTCTGTGTGCAGATATCGGTATTCTACAACTGCCCGATGCCGAGCGTGAATCGGGAATTCGGGACGCGCTGAACTCTGCGAGGGAGATCAAGGTTTATATCAAGCTGCTTTGCTCGTCACAGACTTGTAAAGGTTTCTCTCATTCTTCACAGCTTATCTTGTATTCCATAGGAGTATATTTGCATTGTTCGATCGTTTCCTTCTCATACATTCCCGCTCTTTCTTTTTACCAGTATCTTGGGATCATTCCGAATATCACTGTCTTGCGTACTATCCAAGTCACCATGGCTATCCAAGTTCCTCTCAAGTATCAGGATAAACTAGAGCCCATCAAGAATGACGACAAAAGAACTGACGATGAGATACTCCGCCCGCTCCTAGACTTCCAGCCTGTCACATCTGAGAAGAACATCTGGGCTTTCTGGGATAGTGGTATCCACGGCATGCCGGCTTGGTGTAGACGCAATGTGATATCCTGGGTTCGCATCTGCGGGCCTGAATGGACCGTCCGCGTTTTAGACAGTATACCCGAGTCTCCTAACTATGCAGTAAAATATGTTCCAACAGGACTGCCGGACAGCTTCTACAATAACGCCATGGACGGTACTCATGCGGGTCCTCACAGCGCCGACTTCCTCCGAGGCGCTTGTCTCTATGAATATGGAGGAGCATGGATTGATAGCAGCACCTTCTTGATGAGAAGCCTTGACGACTTATGCTGGAATCAACTTGAGGACCCTGCATCTCCGTACCAAGTAGCTGTCCCTGTGATAATGGGCAGCCTGTTGAACTGCTTCCTGGCTGCAAGAAAGCACGATCCCTTCATAAAGCGTTGGTATGTTAAAAAGTCGCGGATCCCCTACACATAACTTGTTGCTCACCGAGTCTAGGCACGAGCTATTCATGTATGTATGGCAAGGTCGCACTAACCCGGATGGTCTGTCTCAGCACCCATTGCTAGCGCCAGTGGTGCCCTATTTTCTGGGAGGCCTAGGGGAACATGTGCGTGACGGTTTCGGCTTCACCGAGTCCATGGATAAGTCCATGAATAAGCTGGCGGAGTACGGATTGCAGATGGTCTGTTGGAGACGTGTGTCCATGCTCGAGGATAATGGAGACGGGTTCTCAGGCGTGGACTATTGGCTGAACAATGTCCTGTGGATTGACTGCCCGAAGGAGCTACTACGTCCCTTTTATCAAGATGGAACAGAGTTCCCCCTCTTTGCTAGGGGCGAAGAATTATTCGAACTGTTCTCGATCAAACGCGATGGTCCTACGGACTCGCCACAATATAAAGCGGCAGAGGAAGTAGTATGGAAACTTCTAACCGAATCATCTATGTTCAAGATTGGAACCATCAAAAACATGGTAGAATGGCTGTGAGCGGAACCATTTTCTTCTTGTCTTGGCAACTTCTGAAACCCTTGCAAATCACGCTCAAAATGGCGATAACTGACTCCGAGTATTGCAGCTCTATCGGAACATTGTGGAACAGGCCAGAGAATTTAGGGAAAGACAACGAGCCCGGGACTTTTGCAGAGCTGTTGAGGTCCGTCCCGCTGCACTTCAGACAGACCCGGAAAGGCCTTTCGACTGTTGTGCCGGAGGCACCTCCTGTCACGTTCAAGAAAGGCTTACTGGAGCCCTGAAGTTGGTACCAAGATAGGCGACGCAACCATTTCGTTTGGGGGATTTTTGTTTCTTAGGACAGGCATGATTTCATCGCTTCGATTTGAGAGGTATTGAGAAAGACTGTATCTGTCAAGCCCTTTCCAAAAATATAGAAACTAGTAGACACATAAAACCTTGGGTCAATCCTACGGATTTAGCTCCAGAATGAACAGTGCTTGTGAATTACTACTCAATATAGTATTAGGAGTGTAAATAAGAAAAGGGTTGGTGTCTTGTTTGATGCCGAGATCCCTACTAGTGTAGCCTAAGGGTATCTTGATTCTCACATACCTTGCTCACTGTCACACGGACCCAAGGGACTGGGACCAGGCCTAACATAGGTCAGGACCTAGGTTAGCCCGTAGGCCTAGCGAATTACGTATTCGTATGCATATTCGTAATCCTGTAAATAGTCATATGATCGGGTGGCAGAGCCTATGGATTATAGATAGAAGGACTGGAGATTAAGTGCCCCCTTGATCGCATAAATAATTATTAGTTAATCTACTGTAGACACTTCTCAAGCCCCTGCGCACAAGCCCTTGTAACACTCACACTTTCGGGCGTCTACGATATATAGAGTATCCCTTTCCACATAGCGGGGCTCATCCCTTTGGCCCCTGTGTCATATAAAATTTATAGTGAACTACTTGCTTCGGGTATGTGTTAATGAAACGAGTAACGTTCGCAGGTACTAGTCAACACATTCTGAATGCAAGGGACTCGGGAGTAGGTACATATACTGAGGTAATCAGGAATCCGTCGTGAGGGGTAGCCTTTACACTGTTCCCTACAATAAACCTCGATCATCCGATAGATGTGCGGCCTGGCTAAATGAGATTGTGGTGCCGATGTCGTGTTTGCGTAGCAACAGCCTGCCTCATCGACAATTGAATCCGTGTTCTTCTTATCGTCAGTAAGCCTATGTTGTACAACGTAACCGACCCCGCACAAGGACCCCTCGAGTACTTCTGTCGTGATCCCATGATGAATGTTTGGGGTATGCAGTGGGATTTCTGGTTATATATACCTGGGCTGAGTGTTGCATGGCTGGAGACATTCGCTGTTTGTTCACCACTATCTATCTATGTCTGGCCCAACGCCTCCCACCACTCCTGAGAGGCCCCAACATCCGCTCCCAGGGGCTAAAACATTGGGTCTGAATCAGCCTAATACCTCAATACAAGAGAAACAGCATTTCCCTCCAACTCCGGAAACACCTAATAGTGTCTGGAAAAGCCCTCGGGTGTTGCGATCTCCTTCCGAGGAAAGTCTTCAGATATTGCCTTCTGTTTCTGTGGAAGTCGCACCGTCAAGCCCAGTGACCGCTGGCCTATTTCTCACAAGAAATCCATCAGAAGACGAGCGCGAGACTGATGCAAATGAGCTGCAAAGCGCCACCACTAACTGCGTCGCTTGGCTCTAAGGTTCTTTTGGGCATCTTTAAAATCTTCAACGTGGCCGCCCAACGATCCCGCCGTGGGCGGGAAGCCCTGTCCAGATCCCGAGTGGACCGCTTGGTTGGCTTGATCAGAGAAATCGACAAGGGCGTACCACAGGAAGGAGACCTAGAAGTAATCACGAAGAAGATTTTGCCAGGCGATTATAGAATACTCCTTGACAGGTTGGAGGGTTGTGATAACGATATTTTTTGGTACTTCCATGAAAAGCTTCGGTACGTAAAGGCTATGCTTGAATGACCGAACTGCGTGCAAAGGGTATTAGTGCCACTTACTAAGCGACTTGTGATTAGATACGAATACCGACCGTCTCTTACCGGGAGGACGCAATTCAGTATTCGTATGAATTCAACCTTGCATGAGGGCATGGTATCGGATATAAACAGATGTGTGGAGCGCTGGCTTGAACGTATAGAAGAAAACTCGAGAGGAGAATATGGCACAAGAACTGTGGAAACTGCAGGTAAGATAAAGTCCTTAGGTGCTGCGGTTATTCCCCTTGGTGAGAAAACCCTGCGAGCGGATTGCTCTTATTGGTATGTACTTTCCGGAAGCGTACGGCTGGGGATGGTAGTCGAAGTGGCTTGGTCCCAATCCACGAAAAAGTTGCGGAACAAAGCGATAGAATTCATCCAAGAAAGCGGAGGCGACATTCGTACCGTCGTTGGACTGGATTTCTCTGGCACGTACGACGTTTGGGATAAAGTCAAGGACCAGTGGGATAGGACCCGTATAAGTCAACGCGGACCTGCGAGTGTCTTTGTCTGGCGGGCGGTCTTCGATCGGAGAACAGGTAAGGCTGTTCTTGATGATGATGGGCAGCCGAAAATAACGGAAAGTGTGCATGTGTTCTCTAACGAGTCTGGGGAACCAAACTTGAATGAGCGCGTTTGCCTTAAGCTGGAGGATATGATCCCTGAAAGGGCAGTACGGGAAGACAATATCAATAGGAGAAAAGACATGGATGGCGTGGAACTGGTCATCGATTCACCTACTTTGCTGCAGTATTTCGACCAAGATCTTGGAGTACAGAAAGTAATCGATGATCAGAAAAGGCCGGAGAGGGAGCTGAGAGAGGCTGAGAAAAACGTTCAGAAGGAGGCAGCAAATAACCGACGGAGGGCAAAACAAGAGAAAGAGCTCAAGAACGTTCCTAAAATCAAGAATTGGATCCAGAAACACACTTACCGACTGCGCCAAACAAAGGCGTGACAAGAGAGAGAAAGGGTTGTTTAGTTACGAACTCAGTCTATGATAACAGCATGACGAATTCGCTCATTTAGCAAGCCACATTATACATGTCTAGGTCTCATAAGAAGGGCATACGCAGCAACGATGGTCAGTAGAGAACGTGTCTTACCCAAGATGTGATGGCGAAATGAGGACCTAGCCCTATACAAATTTATAACATCGAAAGGGTGCTCTTCTCATGATAACTAACGAATCTCCAACACGTATCTACTTCAGAGTAAGCTGGGGCTTATTCCTCCGGTAAAATGTGCCTATTAGAAAAAACATTCACAACTGTACGAATAAACTTGAGATGGTGCTTAACGTATAAATTCAAATCGCCTAGAAAATACTGTAAAAAGGGCGCGAGATCAAGGGCTTGGAAGGGAACTCAAATTGTAAGGGTGCCAAGAGGGCCAAGAAGGCATTCCCCCTATTCGGCTAGATAGGAGATCCAGTCATTATGTCCGAATTGCCTCGCCTTTAGCTGCCTACTCCTTCGTTTCATTCTATCTTCTTGTGCTGGTATAGCTATCACGGAAGATCAGGTAATATACGGGTAGGTGGGGAGCCGAAGCCGCATAGAGATTTACACCCACATAATTATACCTCCGGAGTCTCGGATGTAGGGTCCCGGCTACTTGGATACGTGTGCCAACTAAGTACAGTTCCAGCTAATAATAGAGTGAGACGACACGGAAGGGTGGAACCTCGTTGCAATGTAGCATGAGGCACGTTCGCACGCGCTTTTGTTCCGCGGTGGTAAATCGATCAGCTCACACGGCTCACTACTTATTATATGCCAGGATACATGTACAAATGGAGTAAAGATCTGCATATATATGCACGTTGTTTGCCATTGCAGATATCAGTCCAACCATGATGTCCTAAGCTGATTACCAAGCTGGTGTCAACAAAGATCCTGCCATGGAGTATCCTTTTGAATGCCCCTTCGGCGTCACCCCCTTGCAAGACCCGATGGGTCTCCACACTACCCCTACTAACAGGTGTGAATAGCTTCAAAAAGGAGCCTTCTGCCTACCAACTAGTCAAAAGAAGAAAAATAGCGATTGCAAGGCTTGCAAAAGCTTTACACTCCATTCGTAAAAACGTACAATCCTAGATTTAATAGACCCAAATATAAAGTGTACGGGTGCGATAAGTGTAATATAGCACTTTGTACTAATAGTTATTATAGTAACCTTTGGCACGGGCTAAATTAGGTGTGAATAGATGTATCTACAAATTAAGTGATTTAATTGGCCCAGACCCTAGTCATCGGTGTAGTCAAGGATATTGACGCCGAAGGGGCATTCAAAAGGATAGTACTGCTATTGGAACCAGGGCACTCATTTCTCGACACCTAGATGCTTACTTTGAATAAGCAAGTATGAACTACTTATTACCGCATGGATTTAACATGAATATATACTGCTGCTTTGCTTCGCTATGACTCCATTTGTCATCGCGATGGCTGTTTTAGCGGTGCTTGCGCTTTTCCCAGTACCCTCTTCATCTTTTCAAGCGTAGGGCTAAGCTTGCTGTCTTAGGCTCTTAGGAGAGTGTAACCCTATGATAGCCATCTCTCTAGTAGTCCATGTAACTGTATCAATTAGAACGTTGGTTGCGATGATTCTTGTGGAGCGGGCTGGTGTCGTTGTACATGTGTAATTCTTCATTCTTCGGCACTCGCGCTTGAGTGTCGGGGCCGAAGTTGTCGGGTGCCTAAATCCGGGGTTGGATAGGCCAATGCTGATCGGCTGGAGCAGGGGACTGCCGGTACCGGCAAACAACCGAAACGCCGAATCTGACGGTCCTGATTGTCCAACTAGTGGCCTATGACCTTATGCTCTGGGGTTATCAATCCTCTTTGCGATGCCGCCTCAGATTATATTTGGAGCTAGATTATATCCACTAGGCTAAACGTTAGTTGAGAGAGCATCTTATCGAGATTTGATACCACTAGGCAAGATCTGAAGCAACCGAGATAGCCGAAGGAATCACTACCTACTCACTATACAGAACAGTTAGAAAGGCGATCTATTCAATCGCCTAAGGCACAAACTAGAAACCGAACATGTGAGCTTGCCAGAAACTGCATTGAGACAGCACAGAATATGCTAACTTCCTTAGTTGTCATTCCTGTTAGCGTGTGCCTCAATATGACCACAGGAGAGAGCGATACTACTTCCTCGACCACTGTGCCGGGTCTCCCTAACCCAACACGTGTGATAACCACTACAAACTTGGAGAATGGTGTCTCCTCTTTCGACAACTCGTTCGATGAGAGCCTCGGGCCTGTTCAGAATCTAGGCGGAACTCTGTTCCGACTTGCGTACGTCTCGGACCAGGCGCCCCAGATTCTGAACGGCAGCGATCTTGATGTTTACGGCGGCCATCTGAAGGGTGTGCCTCCTCTGGTTCCCCCTGGCGGAGGTGCGAATGTCTGGTACGTCGACATACCTCCTGGCGGAGAGAGTCCGCTGCACCGCACTGTCAGCCTCGATTTCATCGTCATTGCCGAGGGCGAGGTGCAACTGACCCTCGACTCAGGGGAGAGGAAGTTGAAGCCCGGTGACATGATTATACAGCGCGGCACAATGCATAAATGGACGAACCTCAGCAAGGAAAAGTGGGCGCGGATGATCGGGATCATGGCTGAAAGTCAGCCCATCACCTTGAACAACGGTACAAAACTAGGCGTGGCGGGTCTGGATTGAAACTGGGCTGTTTTCTCATATACATATAAGTTATTGATGCGACTTTCGAGATATTAAAAAAAATATAACCTTCCTTGTATTGATGGACAAGCTCCTGTGGGTTGCTCATCTTTCGATTAATCTTGTCTTGTATTTGTCGCTCTCCGCTCCGAGGGTTATGCACATCTCCCTGTCTTTATCATACTTCAGACATACTTGCCAAGTGAAGTGCTCTCGCACCCTGGTGCTCTTAGATGAACTAAAGTAGTTATTGTTCGTACTTACTTTACTAATGACAATGCCCTCACACCCTGAAGCTGCACCATAGTCTACGCCAATGACTAGTTGTCGTATTGCGTTGCAACTATGATGTGAACAATAAATTCGTGCCTTCTTCACTTAGGTGGAATGTTCCATAGACCAATGTCTTCAATAACAGGAATGGTTAGCTAAGTAGAGCTTCATTGTTCATGTTATAGTCAATAGATAACCATTCAATGAACAATGGAAAACCCCACGTGGTTATTCAATAGCTCTCTATTATACGGAAAACCAGGACCTTAATTATTATGTAACGTTAATTCTATTATAAATAGACAAACAAGAAATGGCCTATTGATTCATGTGATATGTATGGGGCCCCTTAGTATGACAATGGGACACAGGAATCACAATATTCACTGCAAAACAGAGAGGGCACGGTCAGGTATATATTGAGGTCTTCTCACCTCACTCCGGAGTCAAGTAATCCAAGTCTAATCTTCCTTCCACTTTACCACTTCTTGGTCGACTGTCAAACCAGAACCACTACACAAGGCTCGTGAGCAACATACAGCCTTAACGACTTCATCTACTGTATCTTGATCATCTTTCTGGTCTTTCCGCCATCATCACCTCATTGCCTCTGGTGGTTCCCGTGCAAGCTTTGGAGAGAGACAACAATGGGTAAGCCTACTTGTCCCCTTCGATATGACTCGTGTGGTCATTTAACTCCATACTAATGCAACCAACAGCTTTCAACGCGGCTCCTAACGCCAATGCTGTCGTAAACAATCTTTGGGGTGTCACAAACCAATCCGTTGACCCAGATTTCGATCGGTGGCTAGGTGAGTAATTCCCGGAACTATTTCTTCTTGTATTGTCAACTTTCACAGCATGATACTTCCTTTTTGAGGCAAGATATTGTCTAGAAGCCTCTGGAAATGTCACAAATCACGCTCCGAAATCGCGATAACTGACTCCGAGTGTTGTAGTGCGCGAACATCACCGCCTTGTCACCTCTGACATCAATAACGAACCCATGCAATCTTACATCCGCAACCTGGAGAAGAACAATATCGAACTCCCGCCAATTTATTCTTCATTTAAGCAGTTCAGGAAGTACATGCATAGAGTCTCCGTCCTCGAGAGCCGGGTACAGATTCTCATTCGAATGTACGAATGCCTCAACCGCATGTGTCCGGACCTTCCCAGGACCCAAATGGACTGTATGAGAGACCTCCAAGAGGCTACAGGTAGGGCTTCTCATAACTCTAGTTATCTTCCCCTTGGATAGGACGGGAACTAACCAATTATGTAAACGAGTAGAGGAACATGGTGCCTTGATAGAAGAGGTCTGTCGGCAGATAAATACCGTGCCTCTAGAGAAGAGGCGAGAAGCAGTCAAATATTAGGCACAATCTTGGTGGGCCTAGACGTTGCTTTTGGGAATAGTGGCCTACGCGAAGGCATCAACGTTGATAAGTTGATAACTGTGGACACCTGAGGGATTACAATCATGGATACAAAAATCAATCTGCGACCTCGAGCTTGATACCTGATGTGGAGGGTGCATAGGGGAGCGGGAAAATGGCCAAGACGCCAATCAAGGTTCATTGCAGGCAGCGATGGGAACGAGTAGGAGGAAATAATGCAAAAATGCTTAAGATTTTTGTATGGAATGGTTTCTGTCTTCCAGATCATCTCGATAGATGGTTGCCTGCTTGTTTTGAGTGTACTATTTACTGTGATGACTGATAGAGGCACCGGGATAGCCTTCACGTGAACGGCCCGAAACAAGAAGAATAGTAGCCAGGCTTGTAAAAAAAAAAAAAAAGAATCAAAAATTGTATGAGTATAGATAGAGCTTATGAATACAACTTTACTAAGTGACTCTATCGTCTACGTGAGAGCATGTACCTACTCATACGTCGGTGACTGTTTTACTTATCTCCTAGATAACCTAAATTTGGTCCGCTATTAATCAATCTTTCATGGATAATACTACTACCTTCTCAAGAGAGTACAACCTCAAATTCGAACGGAGAGGTTAACAATGCATACTCATCCCTCGTCCTCGGCCCACAGGAGCCGCTCCCAAGCCCGTGGTGCGCCGCATCCAATCTCAGAACAACATTCTCCGTCTTCTTTTTACGCAGCTCGTACGGGTGCTTCGCGGTCTCGACGTCCGGAATGCGATAATGCGAGGCATTGAAATCGAAGAGCTTTCTCTCCCTGTCCGAAGACGACAAATCCACAAACTGGGCCTTGATCTCCTCGCCAGATTCACCATTTGTAAATTTCACCCAGCGCGTGTCTGTGCGGTTGCTTCCTTCCTGGGGATACTCGTAGTCCGCCCACAGGTCGGCTATGGCAGATACCGAATACTCGCCTAGACGCTGCGAGAGCTTCTTGTCTACGTAACTCTCGCCGGGCCCACGGCCGTACCACGTTATCGACTTCTTCGCACCCTCCGCGGCGGATCCGGCCCATGTGTTTGGAAGTTCGAATGACAGACCAATGCGTGGGAGCGTGCGCGGCAGGTTCTCGCCCTTCGGCACACCCTTGACCCGAATTGATACGGACCCATTTGATTGGAATGTGTACGTGACATCGAGATCGATCGACCATGAAAACACAGGCGGGGCGAACCGTTGCTGGACCTGCACTACGTATGCGCCATCTTCGTTCCCCTCAACTGTGCCCCAGCTGCTGCTGCGCGTGCGCGATGTTGCGAGATGTAGTAATTTATCTCTCCAATCGGCGCCGTCTTGAGGAAAATCGTTGTCGGTCTGTGCGCGGTAGAAAGTCACGCCAGGGCTCGTCGCGAGGAATTCTGTCCCATTCTTCTGGAAGGAACGGATTTCGCCTTGTACGGGGTTGACTGACCAGGTCAGGGTCGCAGATTTGATGGTTATGAGGGTCGGCGTCTCGTTGACGGTAAGCTTGCCAGAGTTCCCCGAAGAGATGCGGAGGGTTTTCGTGAATGGATATTCTTCGAATGCGACCTCGTGTCCGGTGGGTAACACTGCAGTTGCATCTCGTTGGCGGAATACGACTTGTATTACACCTTCACCCGAGAGAGAATCAGGCGACGGCAGTTGCTCTAGGACTGAGAGCTCGGCTATCTGCCCCGGTTTGATACCCTTGGGGATCTCAACAGTGCCTTTTTGAGATGTCGGCTTGCCTTCGTCGAGGACCACATAACTGGCCTCAAGATGATCCAATGTGATGAAATCATACCGATTCACGATTGTGATCTTTTGTGGTGTATGCGAGATAACCTTGACGGGCTCTATTGCTTTCTTGTACTCGATCAATCCGGGAGTCGGTGTGTGGTCGGAAAAGAGAACACCATCCATGACGAAATTGCTGTCATTGGGAATATCTCCAAAGTCGCCGCCATAGCCATAGAACTCGTCCCCGGTTTGCTCGTCCTTTTTCAGAAGCCCGTGGTTTGCCCATTCCCACACGAAGCCTCCCTGGAGGGACTCATACTTATAAAAGGTATCAACATATTCTTTGATATTTCCAGGACCATTGCCCATAGCGTGGACGTACTCGCATAAGATGAGAGGTTTGGTCTTGGTCTTGTCGCTAGCAAACTCAATCATCTCATCGACAGGGGGATACATTCGGGAGTACATATCCATCGTCTCGGCGTAGATGTCCGCCTCGTAGTGAATGGGTCGACTATCGTCATACGACTTAATCCAATTATACATGGCCACATGATTACGGCCATAGAATGCTTCATTTCCTAGAGACCACATTATCACAGAAGGGTGAAGTTGGTCGCGTCGTACTAGTTGCATAGCCCGGTCAACGTAAGCTTTCTCCCAGTCAGGGTTATCCGACGTCCACTTGGCAGCATTAGCTCGAGTTAGGAGCTGTCGCTGCCTGAAAGGGAGCGCACGGTCTTCGGGAGATAAAGCGGCATCACCTAGGAGACGTTAGGTCCTGTGCTTTCAAAAATCTGAACTGGAGATGCCCACAAATCGCTTCGAAGCCGTGGCATTCAAGGTCGGCTTCGTCCATTACCCAGAACTACTATTGATCAGTGACAACCCCAGACAGTGTAATTGATGCGACTGACACCTAGCTCATCTGCGAGATCGTACAGACGGACATCACTTGGCTGATGTGAAGTTCGGATAGCGTTAATGTTATTCCTCTTCATCAAGACGAGATCTTCCTTCATGAAGTCGTAAGGAACTGCGCGACCGAACTTGGGGTGATGCTCATGTCGATTAGCCCCCTTGAGCACGATCCGTTGCCCATTCACCTTGATAAGTCCATCTTTCATCTCCACCTGTCGGAAGCCAACACGCTGAGAGACAAAGCTAGTGCCATTTAGTGTTACCACGAGATGATATAAGATAGGGGTCTCCGCTGTCCATTTCATTGGTTTCTTCACGTTGAACGAAAAGTTGACCGATCCACCATTCACGGCCTTAGAGCCGCTGGCGATTGTGGGTTGCTTTTCCGGATTGTAAAGCCCTACTTGAATTTCGCAGGAACCGGTGACATCTACTCGAACCTTGAGTTCTGCGTCGGTATAGTCCTTATCGAGCTTGGTCTGGATGAAGAGATCTTCGACACGCGACTGCGATGGAAACCCGATAAGGTGGACGTCACGAAAGATGCCACTCATCCGCCATTGATCCTAAGCGATGTCAGTATTAGTAGTTGTGTATGGCAGCCGTTTGCGGCTGTGCTTAGCTGCAACGCACCTGATCCTCGATGTAGGTAGCATCACAGTACTGGTAAACCTTGACGGCCAGAGTGTTCTCGCCCGCCTGGTCAAGCACACTGGTGATGTCAAATTCCGCTGGGTTTCTAGAGCCTTGGTGGTATCCAACTTCCTTGCCATTTACCCATACGTGGTATGCAGAGTCCACGCCCTCAAAACGCAATCGAAGCTGTGAATTCCGCAGGTTCTTGGGTACAGTGAATTTGCGAACGTAGTGCCCTGTCTCGTTGTCCGTGAAGGGGACATTTGGTGGGTCGACAGGGATCGGGAAATTCACATTTGTATAGTGAGGGCCCTTTCCATAGCCATTCAGCTGCCACATGCTTGGTACTGTTGTGTCGTCCCATCCTGTTGCATCGAAGGCTGGATCCTCAAAGCCTTCTGGACCTTCGAAGGGGTTATTGGCTAACTTGAACTTCCATGTCCCAGACAATGATTGTCTGCTGGACTTTGCAGTATCGTGGCTCAAGGCGTCCTGTACTGAGTTATAGATGTGGAAGTTCGCGCGCGGGGGAAGCGTGCCCCTGTGAAGAACCTCGAGGTTGTTCCAGTCTGGCTGAGATGCTGGATGCACTTTGGTGGGAGACATGATGGCTAAGACGAATCATCAGATACCTCATATAGTCAGCATCAGTGACTTCTCTCCTTAACTGTATTAGTTTATGTCGAAATCGAAGGTCTTCTCGTCTAAATTATACGTTGTAATGGGTTCCACATCCCGTTTCTTAGTACCCCGCCCGGAGTGTGGGGTCTTGGCGCCGGGGTTTCGTCACTGATATGCTCAGGCCTTCCAACGCAACTTCATTTGAGCACCATCTAGAGAGTTACTCTAAACGCGATGGAAATTCATTTTCTAGTATAGCTTCTACTATAGATGATACATTCCTCGTCTTTGTCTGTCAATTCTCTTTTTTAATCTGGATGGGCATTTCGTATCTAAATACAGGCCATCATCCGGTTACTTACCCCACGGCGCTCAGATGCCTAAGATCACATACTATTCAGTGGTGTATAATTAGACATTCCGGAAAGAAATAGTCAAATATAAGTCTCAGCTCTCAAAATAAGATAATTCTAGAAGCTATAAATGGCCAAGATGTGCTACCGAGTGTGTCTGTTCGGCTATCTAGTCTATCTAGGCATCAGTCTGCAGTTGCAGATGGCGGCAAGGTCGTCATTACGCGCGGAAGTGAGCCAAGCCGATGGCCTGCGCCGGCAGGGAACATGGTTTCAACATGCTGATCTCCACTTAAGTTGCATCTCCATCGCCTTTCGGTTCGGGTAAGAGTTACTACAACAGCCGGACGAATCATAGACATACGAGGATCCCTGTGACAACTTGTGACAATATTCGACGTAGAAACAAGTGGCGGTATTAACTTTCCACCTAGATATGACGGCGTTCCACCACATAACTATTTTCTCATCTAGTATCGAGTTTAGGCTCTTCTAGGCAGTACATACGTAGCAATTTTTCGCCTGCCCAGTTGACTCATATTATGAAATGTCGGCAAGGAATCCTCAGGTAGAGTACGTTACAAGTATACTGTAGATTTAGGTGGGCGGGACATATCGACGCAACATGACCTAGGTAGAACATTGAAAATACAACTATATGATGTTGCATTCTATAGTCAAATGAGATGAGTAAATGTGTATGTTCGATTGATACCTCTCAGACCTCGAGAGTTGCTAGAAGGATGGGCGGGCGAATGGTGGGTACATCGTTCAATTCGAAATGTACTACGTGAGAGGCACCCCTTAGTATGACACCGATGGCTAGCATGCTATTGGCTCCATTCGCGGGAACGAATACCTGAGTGGCTGATTGATTAATTTGGTCGCCAATGAACCATCCCATGGGCTATGTCGCGAACCGCTGCCAGGCATTGTAAGCGGCGCCATGGCGGCGAGCTAGTGCGTCAGGGGCACTTAGCCTACATGCCGTGGCCCCAGCGCTTCCTTTCTCAATGGCGAGAATGATCGGAGCATTGGGATGTAAATCTCCCATGCTAGGCTCGTCAAGTTTACAGAGGATTTACAGCCGCAGTAGTATGTCAAGTGAAACTCGAAGGCGTAGATAAGGTGAAGAAGTATGGCACTCTGATGTCGAGTTTCGACATAAAGACAACATGGTGAACTCACTAACTTGAGCGGATATTCGGCTTCGAGTCTACGTAGCGGGGGCTACTCGGCAAGCCAGGTACTGTGCGAGCACTCGCCGTAGTCATGATCCTATTGCCTTCTCTAAATCCCGCTTCATTCAGGCATTTGCATCAGCCTTAGGGTCGCTACAGGGCATCTGCGATCCTCTTATCGTAAGTCCTAACAAAAAAGATCAACCCTTCGTCTTGGTCACTCCGGATACTAGTCCAGGTTGTCTTACTTATTAGTTGTGTTCCTGAAACTAAGCTGACGGGAGTACGATGTCTCGGGACCGCCGAAAAACAATAGGTCAAAGTACGGAGTTTCATGGTATATATAACACTGCACCTCGCGGCATCACTAACTGTGAAACAACACAAACTTGTGCCCGATTATTGGCTGGTGTGAGCTAAGAAGGCCCTTTTGTTGAGGGGGATAATTCTTCGCTTCCACACCTTTCTCACTATCAACGTGTGTTAGTCCACAACGGAATGCGTGGATTGGAGTTTTTCCAGCGAAGTTCTTCCAGAGTTCCACACCCGAGGGCCTACAAAAAACATAATGGGGGCGCCTGGAGGCCAAGCTCTGACATTGACTGATCTCTTGCGTTGCTATCTTGGCGCTGGGGCTGACTTGCCATAATCCGAGGTTTCACAGAGCTTATGTGGCCGTATTTCAAACCAGGAAGCCTTGCGATAGACTCCTTAAAGATGTGAATACCGTATGGCGAGAACAGCATTCACTGCACTCTCACACCATAGTAAACCACGGCACATGAACCGCTCGTACGCAAGACATAATATATCTTTGCCATGCTAACCACCTTATCCATCCCAACATCTTGCCTAACCGAAACATGGTTTTCATCGGTACCATCGGCCACTGGAACCAAAACGGCGGCTATTGTCCTCGGCAACCCGCACGACACGAATTGCTGGCCTGGGAATCGAAACCTAGGTACAACAATCTCGCCAGCTGTCTGTCCTGGTGGATACATGAGCGCATGCGATATCGAGGCCGTATCGCGACGTGACGAAAGTGAAACTGTGTGGGCGTGTTGTCCGAGGTGAGCCACCTGATGGATCTCGGTCGCACCCGTTGCGTAAAACTAACTGTCTACAAGCAAGTTCTACTGTGACGGCGGCATCTGGTCGTGTCTAGCAGATCGCACCGACGGAGTCACAAAGACGTACGTTGTCACCGACATAGACTTTTTCGGAAACACTTTCACCACACAGGTCACGTCCGATAAAGGGATAAACGCACATTCAATCAGGATTGCCTTTCACTCGTCAGACATTCTGAATCAGGTTTCCTCGACGACCGACTCAATCCATCCGACCGAAGCCCCAGCCCCAACATCAACAACGTCGCTTTCGACATCAACCTCCGAAGCTGAATCCTCTACAGCACACAATTCAGAAAGTTGGCCCGCTGGTGCATGGATAGGCATAGGAGTCGGGGGTGCTCTTGGTGTTATTGCTTTGCTTTCGAGTATTCTTTGGTTGGTACGGAGACGGCTTAAAAGAAAACAACAACTTCCGGCCCTACAAAATACCCCCTGTCCGTCGGAGCCCAATAAGCCTGCTATCCCTGAGATATACTCGACAACACGGCCAGCAGAGTTGAACGGGGCTGGCGGGTTATATGAGCTTGACCCCAATAATACAGCTTTAGCTACCGGGCGGCGAGTGACCTAGGTGGTTTGTGTGGCAGGATTGCACGTCACAGGCCATGTCGAACAACTGTACTAGATGGAAAATTTAATCTAATCTAATCAACCTACATACTGTCACTTACATATTCGTACTTGACAACATCGCCGAATACCCCACGTTCGGGTTTCGCGGAGACGGCGCTCTTGAAACTCCGCATAGCGACTTTCACAACTCCGCCGACCGGGGTCACAAGTCCGGCGAGCCTACCGAACTCCACCAAAGCGACTTAGGCAATGTGAATATCTGGCTTCGTATATTTCTTCGCTCAAATATATTCATACCGTCGAAACTTCTCTCAACACCGTCATGAATCTACATCTCACTCCCATCTGCATTATTCATGCCATATTTGAGCACCCTCATCTCTGTTAACATGAAAGTCCTCATTACCGGTGCTAGCGGCTCAATTGGAGGTGGATGCCTCATTCAATGTCTGGCTCACCCAAGTATATCGACTGTCGTAGCATTCGTGCGCCGTGAACTGCCCGGAGACGTCTCGAATCACCCGAAGCTCAAAACTGTTCTGATCAAGGACTTTTCACAATGGCCAGAAGATGTTTTGAAAGTCCATGCAGATGCTGTAGGGATGATCTGGTAGGTCGGCCAACACACGGATATCACTGAGCGAATTGATCCTGCTTGCTGATTAGGTATCTACAGGACTATAGGGTCATATAAAGGGAGTCGCGAGGCAGATCTAGAGTACCCCCTCGCTTTCATAGAGAGCATGGCGCGGGTATTGGAAACGAACCCAACAAGACTACGATTTAGATACGTACATTTAGGCGGGATGTTTACGCGGCAAGATCAGGAAAAGAAGCTGTTATTTCTTGATTATCCGCGCAAAATCAGGGTACGGCCCGACCACCTTTTTTCTCCCTATTATCTTTATTCAAGGCTGACAGTGCTCCAGGGCTTGGCTGAGACGAAAGTCATTGAATTCGCAGATAGTCATGAAAACATATGGAGGACGTTCGTTGTTCGGCCAGGGGGGGTTGCAACTAAGGATATTATGGGCTCTCGAACGGTTGCGGCAGTGTTGGGAGAGAATTGGTGTGTTCTGGTTGAAGAGCTAGGTGCATTTATGACATACCTCGCCACTGATGGGGAAGAGGAGATCTCTGTCATTCAAAACGCTCGCATAGTAAGAAAAGGCAGAGAACTGTTGAAGCTACAGTAAAACAGCTCGGGATCGTAGCATATATGAGCAGCAGACTAGGACGAGATGATACCCAGTTGAGCTCCTGTTATTTCCCCGTTGTAATTGATGAGATACCATTTTTGAAGTTATTATTAAACAAGTTTAAAGAAATCAATCGAGATATCTTCAAAACCCCCCCTGTTGGGTCCAGTATAACACGTTCATAGTTTTTCTTCGGAATCGGCATCATATCGTGGGTCAGTTATTAGCCTCTTGAACTAAGTATTAGACACCAGCGAGAGATGGTGCTATGACCCTAGTGTATCCTCGCCTAGTTTCACGATGTCGCTTCCCTCTATAACCCAGACTTTACTAGGGGCCCTGCCGTCGCTAGCAATCTGCGCCGCTCGTACGGCCGCCCTACCGACAAATTCGGCCTCCTGCCCAAGTCTATCTTGGAGGCTCTTCGTGATCCTGCCTAGGCTATATATAACACCATTGAGCAACGGGCCAATAGGGTGTGGGGTCTCTCGTTGCCCAAGAATCATGCCGGGTCGCAGGATTACCGCATGTTCAAACCCAAGCTCTTCAATCGTCTCTTCTACGCCTCTTTTCATCTTCATGTCGGAGATGTACCCTCCGAGTGCGCTGCGCGCGCCAGCTCCCGAGATAAACACGTATATCTTGACGCCAGCCATCTTGGCCGCTTTTGCTAAATCGACATTCACTATTTGGGGGTATTGTGAGCAGAGTCCGCAAGCGTGGGATGGATGTCAGGATGGAGACGGCGGGCACATACAGTCATGGTCAATTTTCCATTTATTCTCAGTGCTGCCGGCTTCGGCATGCGTCATCGCCAATGCGGATAGAACGACATTTGGCGGAGGCTGGATAGCCGATAAGCTAGACGCCCACTTCGAACCGTCGCGCTCGATAAGCGGAGAGAGCTTTGGGCTTTCAATCTTCGGCGCTCGACGAGAGAATGTGTAGACGGTCTTGGTCGACTCCATGGCGAGGAGCGACGTGAGAATGTACTGGCCCGAGTGGCCTGTACTCCCGAACACGGCTGCACTCGTGATTGATGCCATTCTAAGGTATTTGGTAAGTCAATTAGGTACTTTGTCCCGGATACTTTGCATTAAATTCTCTGATGATTATTTGTGAAGCAATGCATTCTTAGGAGGCGGAGTTTGATGGGCACTGTACGCTGACAACTCCGCAGCACAAGCCCTAGCTCAAGGTGGTGTCGCCTAGCCCCCTACTCGTTTTCTACTGTAGCTTTTATTGCTGCTGCAAACCCGATTCGCTGGTCTATGATCTGAAGAATAAATGAGCTGGTGTATTGACTATTGCAGCCTGCGGCCTATATTGCGGCTGCGAATAAAGTTGACTAGAGTCGATCGGTGACCATTCTCCGACTTCTGGAAAAGTGCACTAAGCACGGACGGGACAACATCTATGGTGCCTCGACACGAGAGCAATCAGGTGATATAGGCGAACGACAGCTATTCACATCCTAAGCATCATGCAATATGCATCAAGCCTACGAGACTCAGATCTCAGATCTCAGATTCGAGAAAAGAAAAAACCAACCTGCGCCTTCAAACGAAGGCACTCAGTCTTTCGAGTGTCTATGTTTCACGATCAGAATGAATGGTTGAGTCGACGGTATTTCGCCGAAATCGTGACAAGGCATGAAGCACTGTATATACCCGTCCCGAGAGCGCCCCGACGGGAGATCTCGAAGCTCTGTACTTGAGGTTTGCACCAGTTGGGGCCGCGCGGAAGTGGTGACAAAAACTACTAGGTGCAGATCCCTCGTCGGTACAAGAGCGCCTTCATGAAGTGCAGGGTCTCCGTTTGCAGGTTTTCGTTTGGCGGCAAACAGTATGAATAGCCAGGATCATCGAACGAATTGGGTCTCTTGCATTCTGAACATCTCGCACTTGTGAAGCTTTCACAAAGTCATATGTTCAGGGTGTATATGTTGTGGTAACAGCCTCTAAAAGGTCAGATCAAGCTAGATAATTGCTGAAGTATCACTTATCCCCATCTAGAAACATGTCTCGAATAGCTTCTTCCGTTTGTTTCCCATAACTGGGTGCTTGCCTAACAATGGCGAAACTTCGATGTTCAAACTGCATCAGCCCGTGGTGCCACGAATTCTAGACACGAGATATTTGCTCTCACCCTCAGTGGCATCATCTAGCATTAGCAGCATGTCTAGAGCCCGAGGTAATACATGTTTATTACTGATGCGCTGGGCACAAAAAGTGTATATAACTCTCTGGCACACTGTCTGCGCGTTCTTGTGGCAACTTTAAGCTCAAGTAGCCCAACTTCAACTTCTACTTTTACCCTATCATGCAAGGAGTCTATCACCGAGAATACCTTGCGATTCCAAGCTTTCAATTACTACTTTGCGATACACCAAGTACACCCCATTCTAATGCTAAACGCCATGGCCGAGAAAGGTCAATCCGGGGAGACATCGTCATCGCCAACTCTGTCATATACCAGCTGCGAATCTTCGAGAGCGGACACTACTAGTGATGTAGCTGACATTGGCAGATGGGCAAATGACGAGGCCACGAGTCAGCAGCTTAGCCTCCTCAGACGGCAGACGGCTACGGATGAGCTGAACGAAATCAATACCGCGCCTTTGTTCACTTATCCTATCTTGGAACACGCGCGAAGCCTGGCGACACTAACCTCTGCTTCGCTGTTTTCCCAATACGGACTACTGGCAGGAGATGTACAAAGCCTTCAGACGTCATCCGAAGACCCGCGCAGTGAGTGATTCTCGGAACTATTTTCTTCTTGTTTTGGCAATCTCGAGTGTCTAGAAGCCTTAGCCCTCACAAATCAAGCGCCAAATGGCGATGACTAATTCCAAGTGTTCTAGTCTTCTACAATGTTGCAACACCCTCTAGTGTCTTCATCTGCGGTAGTCAGGGATCCGGAAAGAGTCACAGCTTATCCTGTATCCTCGAGAACTGCCTGATACAGTCAGAGAAACTCGGCTGCCTTCCCCGGCCCCTGACCGGCATCGTATTCCACTACGACGATTACGCATCCGACTCGCATGTCGCTCCCTGCGAGGCTGCTTACCTCGGCAGCGATCCTGCCATTAGTGTGAGAGTGCTATGTTCTCCTACTAATCTCAGGGAGATAAAGGTAACTCGATCCGCTCTCTATTCCGCTCCGTCTCTGTCTCGATCCATCTCTAATCAAGCATAGGAGTCGTATAGTAAGCTTGGAGACATAAAGGTTGAAGCGCTACGCCTAGATCAAGCGGATCTCAACACAAAACGCATGCTTGAACTCATGGCTTTCGATCGTGCCCAACCACTCTACGCGCAAGTAATCCAAAGGATATTAAGGGACATGCGCTTGGCTCAGCAGGAAAACCCGAGTAAATTCAAGTACCGCGAATTCAGAGATAAGCTCGACCAGGAGAACTTAAATCCCGACCAGAAACGCGGTCTTCAGCAGCGCTTGGATACACTGGAAAGCTTCATGGTCCCGGAGCAAGTCAAGAGCAACACGAAGGGGGAGAAGCGCGGCATGCGCCTGGGAACGAATTGGGTGCCTAAGGTAAGTTCGCGGTCTTGACACTCCCACTAGATACATAGTCGTTATCCCTTGCTGATACGGTTGATAGGCTGGTGAGCTCCTGATTGTCGATCTATCGTGCCCGTGTGTAACTACATCGATGGCATGTGCCCTATTCAATATCTGTCTTTCAATATTCCTAGCTCAAGACTCCTCGCTTGGGCGAATCATCGCGCTCGACGAAGCTCACAGGTACATGGGCGAGACGTCGGACTGCGAGGTCTTGACAAATAGCTTGCTCGCAGCAATTAGGTTCCAGCGCCACCTCGGTGCTCGAATCGTCATCTCGACGCAAGAGCCCACGATCTCTCCGAAACTGCTAGATCTGTGTAGCATTACGATCGTCCATCGATTCAGCTCGCCCGACTGGCTGAACGTCTTGACCCAGCATTTAGCTGGTATTTCCAAAGTCGCGAGGGTTATCAGCAGGATCGGCGATACGGACACCAATGAGGAGGATATCATTTCCACCGGCCTGCGTGGGATATCTGTGTCGGTAGATGACCCGATATTCGACCTATTCTCGCGGATAGTAGAACTGCGAACTGGCGAGGCCCTGGTTTTCGCTCCGAGCGCCATGGTATCCCTCGAAAAGCAGAACAGCCCGGGACATAGAGTGAAAGTCATGCCAAGAAAATTAGCGCATCATGTTCTGAGAGTCGTCATGAGAGCGCGCATAACGGCGGACGGTGGCAGAAGCATCATGGCTTCTTGAATTGATGCGGCGATAACAAGCCCAGTTATGTTGGAGACTTGCGTGTTTGACATGGATGATAAGGTTTGCGGCACGTTATTAACGGTACAGAGATCGATCAGTCTGACTTTTGCAGATCTAAGGCATGTATTCTCGCACGCCTGTCTATCCAATAACATGCCGCATAATCCATGAATTCGACGAATGTGGAAGATTCTCCAATAGATTCTCCCAAAAATGTTCACGAGATGTAGTACTACCTAGTACCCTTCTCAGGAATTCAGCACGGCAAGGGGCTGGATTGTGAACGCCTATACGCTACTGTGCCCGTAAAGCTCGGCACCCTAGCGCTCCTCCTAGGCTGCCCGGTGTCCTAGAGAATTCCCCGTGGCATAATTTGTCAGATTTAGGTATAACAATGCTCCTCGCCTTTTATATGCTCTTTAAGTTGCTCGATCTCGGCTCCTGCCGTTCTTATAAAGTCTACATTTACTGTCAACAGCATTTTCTGCAATATGGTTCCCGTGAACGTTTTGGCCACCTCGTCGCCGGCAGTTTCATGCGTACAATACGCAAACCCGACTATCTTCCTCGTTTCGGGAGTTTTTGGGTGCAAATCTAGATGGTAGATAACGGGTACGCCGACTGATTCACAGGGCCGGAAGGTCTCCTGGCTCGCTAAATCGATTGTGAAAGTCATAGTGTAGCGTGGCCTAACAATGTAAACGGCATTGCGCGATGTATAGTATTATGAGCACCGACGAGAACGGAATGCAATTTGATCCAAAATAATCGGCTCAATGATGACCAAGAACAGAAGACGAGGGAGTGTTGAGAAAGAACTCGTGGTCGTTTGGGTTTGTGATGGGCTCTAAATGTTATGCCAACAAAACCAAACCGCCATGCCATGCTCCGACAGATCATATACAACAATCGTTGACATGAGTGTCGTGAGGTATGAAATAATAATCGGGCGAGGATGCTAGGAACTATCATATAATCATCAATACATCTTTGTTCTCCCGAGCACCGCTTGGAATCATATGTCTAGACTCTGCCATGCCGAGTACGCAGGTTAAACATGTGTTAGGGCCTTTGATTACGACTTTGTACCCTTTAGCAAGACACAGAGCAGTAGCAGCGAGTCGTGCTTGCCAGTTCCCTTCGGCGCGAATGATTCCGGGCTGGGTTGGAGGGACAAGCATCTCGGCAAAGTTGTCAATCGATATGACCGTAGGACCGTCACGACAGGGGCGTTTGCAGCTGCACGCCTTACCCCGCAGGATTTCGGCCTCGCTCTTCAGGTTCGGATGGGCTACCAAACCTACGACATCTAGCTCGGCGATCCACTCCGTCCGGCTATACACCGAGATCAAGGCCTCAAGGAAGTAAGCCTCAATATCTGGCCCTCCAGAGAAGTTGACATTAACCGCTTGCGACGCTTCTGAGAAGCTAAGGTGTAGACTCGTCCCCTTGAAACAGTCCTCCATGACCCCTGTGAATACGTTGTGGTCGTATTGATACCATTCGTCGATGAGATCGTAGCGCCTGACCTCGGGCTCATTTGGGGGTACCATGAATGCCATCCCAGCTCTCCCAATGTTGCCTATATAGCGCTGAATTGGTGGCCCATTCAATCGATCGGCAGGGTCGCGAAGTAAGCATGAGGCGATGTACACTGAAACATTCGTAGTCAGCCATCGCCATTTGGAGTGCGATTTGTGAGGTTTTCAAAAGCTTCAAGACACTATCTTGGCTCATAAAAGACACATAGGGCTCTGAAAGTTGCCAAACCAAGAAGATGGTTCCGGGGATTTCTTACGAGAATCTGAGGCACAGAGGCCGAACACACTTTGTAAAATCAACAGACCCGGGTTGAAATAAGCTCAATAATTGTCGGGTCGTTAGTTCATCACTCGACCATCTTTCATTCTTGGGGGCCTCCGGTTTTCCAGATTGATGGATGATAGGATTCGGGTCTCGACGGCGCAGGAGCGCTACGCTTTCAAGACTTCCGGAGACCACAATGTACTCCGCCTTTTTGACGGCGTTAGAATCTACGTAAGCTTGCATGTCGACTAACTCAATATTCTCTTCCGTGTTCTTGTGAGGCCGGGACCCCAAAGAGCTTTCATTGATGATTGTGACATTTCCCCGGCGGTGCTGTCTTGTCCTTCTCCTCCCATGGTGGAGAATAAAGACAGGCCGATGAGGCTCAAAGGCGTCTAAGATCAGTGGCCCCCCTACGGGCCGTCCCCCCACGGACCACCCTTTTACACCAAAAACCCACTTTTTTATACTATTTTTAAAAAGTAGATAAAATAGCTAAAATTAAAACACTAGTAAATTAAATTATAATAAAATCGGGGCTATATAAATAAAAATAAATAAAAATATATTTACAATTTAGTTAATTTTTAATAATTAATTATTAGTTTTAGCTTTAAATGTTTAACACTTATATATAGAAATTATTAATAAATTTGTTAACTATATAATTTTCTAGGAAACTTACCTGTTTTAAAGTTAGTTTAAAATTATTATAATAAGGCTATAATATTAAAATATATTTAATAAATTAAAGCTTAATATTATATTATTAAAAATAAAACCTTTTTATTTTTAAATATTTTATTTAATTAAATATTTAAGTTTAAAATAAAAATTTAAGCTAAATTTTAGCTAAAATTTATATATAAATTTACACAGTATAAAAAACTATATAAATTTACTAATAAAATTTTATTAAATTTTTAGCTATAATTTTCACTTTAAACTTAAATATTTAATTAAATAAAATATTTAAAAATAAAACAATTTTATTTTTATTAATTTAATATTAACCTTTAATTTTTAAAATACGTTTTAATATTATAGCCCCACTATATTAGTATTAAACTAACTTTAAAACAGGTAAATCTGCTAGAAAAATTACACAATAAACAAATTTACTAGTAATCTCTATACAAAAATATTAGTACAGCTAAAAAAAATAAGCTAAAAATTAAATATTAATTATTAAAAATTAATTAAATCGTAAACGTATTTTTATTTATTTTTATTCATATAGCCCCGATTTTATTATAATTTAATCCACTAGCACTTTATTTTTAGCTATTATATCCACTTTTTAAAAAGGGTGTAAAAAAGTATTAAAAAGTGGATTTTTGGTGTGAAAAGGGTGGCCCGTGGGGGGACGGCCCGTAGGGGGGCCACTGATCTTATTCTCTCCTTCATAATACGAATCTCATGTTGTCGGTTATTGATAACTTCCATTTCTTCTTGGCTGAGGTTGGCGCCATGTTTGGGAATAATCCACCGTTTGTGGCTTCTCTCAATACTATCGCATTCATCGAACTCGGGAATTACCGTTGCATATTCGAATAAATCAAATGGTTTATCACTTTTCTGATGGTTGATGTAAACAGGATACGAGAATTTGGAGACAATAAGGAACTCGTAACAGCCGGACTCCGTCATCCTACCAGGACTGGATTTTGAAGATACAACTTCCCTCAGAAGCTTGATTTTACTTTCGATGGAGCGGCCCACTCTTAGGTATGTCTCGACATTGAAAATACCATTGAAAGGAGCGTTACCCGAAACCCGATGGAATCTTCGTCCCAAGGCCTGAAGCTTGCGGGTTCGTTCCTCGTGAAGGCGGTTTTTGTAATGGAGACAGATCCTCGAAAGCATTGTGAGCCAAGAGGGGTTAGAAGGGTGGGCGTGATCAGACAACCAAGAACGCCTTCCATCCCGAGTGGTAATGTATATGTCGTACCCTAGTGCGTAGTGTAACTCAATTGCAACATTGCTGACGAATTGCAGAATAGTCTGCATCGAGATTGACGCATCGTGCCAAACTTGTATATATGATGACACCATTGCCCATAGCATCTCATCAATTGTAAGTCTGTCCCGGTTAGTGGTGCGCATTGACTGCACTCTTGTCACAGGTAGCCGCCCGTAGTATCTTAGATGCGCGAGTGGAAGGGCCCAGTATACGGACTGAGGATCCTTTGTAACTCGTGGAGAAGGCTCTA
The DNA here is from genome assembly GCA_025201785.1 of Xylaria longipes. NCBI lineage: Eukaryota > Fungi > Ascomycota > Sordariomycetes > Xylariales > Xylariaceae > Xylaria > Xylaria longipes. The sequence goes on from MU619857.1 coordinate 66,413, forward strand.
GACCAACCGTGAGGACGCCGCGGCCCTTGAGGAGCGGATCATTTTGTTCGACGGTGCGCTCTTCTGTGAAGAGGCATTTCATATCAGGATAAAGATGCCAGGACAGCAAACCAAGAAGTATATCCCCACGATGCACCTGCAGCGGAATGCCACACAAGAGCTTCTCCATCTGCATCATTGATGAAGCCCAAGCATCTATCACGCTGTTGTATGTGTCGGGTTTGGTGTTGACTGGTATGTCAAGATTGTCGAGAATTAATTTGGCTTGTGTCTGCTGCTTCTTCATCACTTGATCCGCCACACGAAGCCACGCTCGAGCGCTGGCATCCCAGTCGAAAAGATCAGACCGGGAAATATCACCAGCAACTGCAAGAAGAACCTCGTGCTCTAGCTCTCCTTCTTCGGCGAGTTTGGATTTCAAAATAAGCTTCCTTCGGGATATAATCTCAACCCAAATTGATGTGGCTTCTGGTGGCTCCCAAATTCGGGCCAGTAGGCAGGCAAGCAAATGACACTGGATAGCCGGCCAGCCAGAAGTGGCCGCTGCCCATAACGTGGTAGCATCAGCTCCAATCATGTCTGCGAAAGCCCCATGCGAATCATCCCCCTGGGGATTTGCAGTAGCAGTTCGAGAGATTTCAGAAGCACGTAGGCCGTATGTTCTGATTAATTCAGGAGTTGATGGAAGTATTGCGTTGTCTTTAAACAGAGCGCCAAGTCTCCTAGCTACCCCGTGGCGAGTACCACCTTCTGCTTCTTTGAGACGTGTTGTCGCAATGTGCTGTCCTACGCCGGCATACTCAGGCGGCGGCTTGACGAATCTGTTGAAATAAGGGATGATGGTACACTCTACTCCCCTGTATATATATACACCTACTTCCCCGGGAGCCGCAGGCTCCCTTTTTTTTTTTTTTTTAATTATACCTGAGTTTTTAGCGAAGGAGGTACGACTAAGTAAAACGAAGGTTTCTTTGGTCTGAAATTTTAGCTGGGAAATTTTTAGTTGTTTAAATAAAAAATTTTATTTTTTTATTTAAAAAATCCCTTTATTATTATTAACTTTTATTATATATACGCGGCTATATTTAATATTTTAATATAAATAAATAATAATTAATTATTAAATAAATATATATAAATAAATATATTTTTTATTTTTTATTTTTTTATTTATATATATATATAAACTATTTTATTTAATATTTTTAATATATTTAATATTTTTAATATATTTAATATTTTTAATATATTTAACGTATTTATTAAAATTTTAGTTTTAAAATAATTAATAATTTATATTTATTATAAAATCTTTTTAATTTTATTTAAATTAAAAATTATTTTAAAGATTTTAATATTATAATATATTTTTTTAATTTAAAATAAAAAATAATAATTATTTATTATAGCTAATAAATTATTTTATATAGCTAAAAAAAGTTTTAAAAAATAATACTAGTAAAATATAAGCTAAGTTTTATTATTATATAGTAATTAAGTTAAGTATAATAATAAGTAAAAAAGGATTATATAATAAATAATATATAAAACTTTAATTTATAAAAAAGAAAAAACAAGTATAAAACTAGTTTAAATAAAATATAATAATATATATAATTTTAGTAGTTTAATTAAACATTTAATATAATAATTAAATTTTTTTTTTATATAAATTGATTTTAATTTATATACTTTTATAGCTAATTAAAAAATAATAATATATAATAAATAATATAATTAATATAATTAATAATATTTACATGTTTAATATATAAGTATTTAATGTTTATTTACGCGATTTAAGGACTTTTTATACTAATTATACGGGGTTTATATATATATATTTATTTATAAAAATACGCTTTTTTTTTTAACTTTTTTTTTTTTTTTTTTTTTTTTTAGTTAAGCTTATTAAATTTTTGTTTTTTTATAGCTTTTAAACTACTGTTTTTAGTTTTCTGCCGTTTATTTTTACGCTTGCTTTTGCTGGTTTTTGTTTTATAATCGCTATTTATATATATTTTTTTTTCCTTTTTTTTTTCGATTTATTATACTTTTTTATTACTACTATTAAATTAAACGCGCTTATAACTATAAGTTTAATTATTATAAAATATTTTTAATTATATATAATATTTTTATTTACTAAAGTTATTTTAAACAAGCTTAAAATATGTTTTAGCTTAAAAAAGGTTTTTTTTTTAAAGTTTTTTATTTAATAGTTAATTTAAGCTTTTTAAGCTATATTAGCTACTAAAATAGCTATAATATTTATATACTTATAAATAAAATCGGTTTTATTTTTATATTATTATTATTATTAATTTTAAAAGTTTTTCGCTATGTTTTAATTTAATATTATATATTTTAAAAAATTATTAAACTAATTTTTTAATATATTTAACTTTTAATATAAAAATAATAATAAATTAAATAATATTATAACTTATAATATAAATAACGTTATAATTTAAAAAACTTTAATAAAATATTAAAACTATATTATTAATATATAATTTTATTTATTAATAAGCTTTATTTGTTTATTATTTATTTATTATATAGTTTAAAATTTAACTAATATAATTAAAAATATAAAAATATTATTTTAAAAATTAAAATTATTTTATAATAGTTTTATTATTAATTATAGTTATTTTAAAAAATCCGAGTTAAATATAAAACTTATATTTTAAAATATTATTAGTTTTATTTTTAAACAATTTAGCTATTTATTATTAATATTATAAGTTTTTTATTTTAGTTTTTTTTTATAATAGTTTTTAATTTGTTTAAAATAATTATTAATATATTATTTATTATTATTAAACTATTTTTTATACTAAGCTATTAAACGCTGGTTATTTTATTTAGTTTTTAGTTGTTTATATTTTTATAATAAAAATAAAAAATATTATAATAAACAAGTTAAATAAAAATAATTAAAATATTATTATAAAAATAATAACGAATTAAAATATAATTTATTTTATTATAATTTAATTTTAGTTTTATTTTATTTAAAATTTAATAATAAAACGTAAAATTTTTAATTTTAAAATATTAAGTTTAATTTTTAATAAATAATTTTTTTAGTTTTTTTAACTATAGCTAATATTTTATAAATAAATTAAAAAAAATTTTTATAAGTTTTAAGCTTATTTTAAACTTAAATTATTAGATTAATTAAGCTGTTTTTTTATATTTATTTTATTTTTTATAATTATTTTTTTATTTTTTAAAAGTTTTAATTATTTTAAAAGCTATAATATTAATAGCTAATATTTATTAATTATATTTAATAAGCTAATTTTTTTATTTAACTTTATAATATAATTAATTTTTATATATTATTTTTTTTTTTATATTTTTTAGTTTTTATTTATTATTAGTATTTTTAAAGTTTAATAAAAATATTTTTTAGTTAAAAGTTAAATTTTAAAGCTTTAATAATTAAACTAAAAAAACGTTATAAAAATAATTATATTTTATAAAAAAACTAAAATAATATATTTATAAACTTACTTGGTTAATAATTTTAAATAATTTAATAAATTTAAAAGCTAGCTTATAGTATTTAAATTTAAAGTTTTTAATAAATAATATTATTAGTTAATTAACTTTATACTTTATTAATTTAAGCTTAGTATTATAATAACCTGTATATTTTTCGCTTATATTTTGTTATTATTTTGTTAAAACTTCGCGAATTATTTTTAATTATTTAATTTAAGCTTATATTATTAATATTTTTTTTAATATAAAATTATTTTTAATAAATAATTAAAACTTAAGAATATATTTTATTAATATTTTAAATAATATTTCATTTTTTATATTATTTATAGCTGAATTTATAATAAAATAAACTTATAATAATAATTAAAGTTAATTTATTTTCTTAATACTTATAAAATAATATAAATAAGCTTTAATTATTTAATTTATTTTTTTTATTTAATTATTAGTTTTAAAGTAAAAAACTATTAATAATTGCTGTTTAATTTTTATATAGTAGTAAAAATATAACTAAAATTTACTTATAAAAATAAAACCTTAATTAAAAACTATATTAATAAATAATTTATATTTATATTTTACTTTTTAATAAAATAATATAGCTAATTTTATAGCTATTATTATAGTAAAAACAAGGAATAATAAGGTTATTTTTATAAATTAATTAATAATAATAAAAATAAAATTTATTATTTTTTTTTTATAAAAAATTAATAAAAATCTTATAATAAAATTTATAAATAATTTTTTTATTAATATAAATAATATTAATAATAAATTAAGTTTATTATATTTTTAATAATGTTTTATTTTAGCTTTAAAGTAAATTATATAACTTTTTATATAATTTTATATATTTTTTTTTAAATATTATTAATAAAATTTTTGTTTAATTAATTTTTATATTTAATATTTTTTAAAATAGCTTATAAAAGTATTATTATAATATAGCTTTATAATTTAAAAATAAAATAATTTTTTAAAAAAAATATAAACTTTTTTATTATAAAATAATAATAGTTTTAATTTTAATTATTATTATTTTATAAATAATTTTTTATTAATTCGTTTTATAAGCCCGTAATATTTAAGGTTGCGTTTTTATATTTTTTTAATAAACTTTTAAAAACTTTTAAATATATTTTAAACTTAAGAATTTTTATTATATATAATTATTTACGCGTAGTAATATATAACTATTTATATAAAAATAATATGTTTATAAAATAAATATATAATAAAAACTTCTTTTATTAAAATTTTTAAAAATTTATCTTAAGCTTTTATTTATATTATAGCAATTTTTTTTTTTATTATAAAAAATAAATTAATATTAAAACAAGTATTCTTTATATAATTAAGCTTTTTTAAAATAATATTAACTTTGTTTCGCTTATTTAGCTTATATTATATAATAAAATTAAATAAAGCTAAATATATATATTATTTAGCTTGCTTTTTATTTAACTAGCTTACCGTCCCGGGTCGAACCACTGCAGTAGTTTTCGCATGTCACTCCGTACATGCGCAAGAACCGCTAGGCAGTCCGCGCTAGACCCACTAAAACCACTGACTCCCCCACAAAATACCACTGGGGTAGCCCCACCAGGGCTCCGCAAACCGCTGGATAGAGTTTGGACCACTGGAATCACCGCAAAACCACTGGCAGGGATCATCTCGCATTGCATCACGCCGCGGCGTCAAAAAGCGCTGACACTCTACCGGTATCTGCCACCACCCATGTACGGAGTACCGACTACTTTGTGTTGACATTCAGACGTGGTGTCGTTCTCGTATGCTTGGCGCTCATGGCCACACGCGTCGCCTGGTTATGTGTACAATATGTTGTTTATTGATCGCTCACAGCCTTAGTGTACACCCCATCGCGTCGGACGCCTCTGCCTCCCTGCCTCCCCTCTCTCCCACTCCGCGTCATAATGTATCGACCGAGCACTGGCCCTCTCAACAAGAAGCGGCGCATCCAGAACTGGATTTGTTCAATTGGCAGGGTGAAGGTCCATTCCAAGGGCCCGGAGCGTCCACCAAAACGGGCACGCACAAGTGCCGGCCGATACGACGACAACGACCCGTTCGACCTGCCCTTCTGCGCCGACCTGCCAAACACGCCGCCGCTCACCATGTCCGACAACGCCTCGGTGCCACGTAAGCGGGGCCCGGATAACCTCACCCTCGCCAACGACGCCACCACCCTAAAGCCCAGGTTGAAAGTGCCGATTCGGAGACTGAAATCCCCGACCAAGCGGTCGCGACCGAACAGCCCCACGAAGAAGTCGAGAGGTGGTCTCGAGATGTTCGAAAAGCCCGTCTTCGTCCGGCAGCTCGAAGCCTCTGCCGACTGCCTTCCCGACGACCTGAGGTCTCTCTATTCGGCGCTCGAGAAGGCACTCGACAAAGAAGAGATCATCCCGCACGAGGTGCGTGACCAGGTCCGCGCGCTGCTCGGGGATCGCGCAGGCCGTTCCTCCTACTACCGCGAAGAGCCGACGCCAGGGGCCGAGGCGCTGCACGCGGCTTTGTGCGAAATCCACGCCGAGGCGAAGGCCGCCGCCGAGGATGAGTATCACGAGACGGCCTGGAACCACGCCGTGCACACGCCACTGCTCAGACAGGTATTTGCTTCGAGGAAGCCGGGGCCGCAATTTGCCCAACGACTGCGGCAGCAGCCCGAGCCGCCACAGCACCCGACCGAAGAGGCACAACAACCTGGGCCGGACGCCAATGCGCGGATGGTGACCACCATGTCTGCGACTATATGGAACGACTACCTACCGAACAAGCCATCGATGCTCGCAATGTCGAACCCAGACGCCGCGGTCGACGAGGCGACCTCGGTGTCGGGCTCTCCCGCGCCGTCCACAAGCGCAGCGACGGATCAAGGCTCCGAAGCCGCGGAAACGGGCGCCACCAATTCCAATCGTAGCGACGGTAAGAAGGTTGACTACGTGCTGGTCATGGACGCCCGACACAACCTATCCCTGCGCAAGGTCTTTGCCTTTTTCGTCTACAACGAGGCCCTCGAGCGAGATTTGCTTCCGCACGTGAACCAGACCATGTACCGGCCCTTGCAATGGAGCCCGATCGCCTGCTCCATCGAGACAAAAGTTGAATTCACGGCGACCGACCCCCTCCTGCAACTGGGAACCTGGGTAGCTGCTTGGCACAAGCGTATGCGTATCCTTCGTAAATACATATTTAACAACGTTCTTGACCTGTTCACGCCTACACGCGACGAAGACCGCCTCCCCTCCACCCTCCTGATCCAAGTTGCGAATAACGAATGGCGGCTATACTTTGCATGTGACCGGGGCAGATGTATTGAACTATACGGCCCTTTGAAAATTGGCTCGACGGTGTCCCTGCTCGAGGCGTATGTGTTAACTGCTTGCCTACGGGCAATTAAAAAGTGGATTAAGACGGAGTTCTATAAGGGTATAAAGATGTGGCTCATGTGCGATGAATTACTTGATGTAATATAAATTTAAGATTTTTTAAAAAAAAAACTTGTATAAAAAAACTTTTTTTTATAATAAATAATAAATAAATTAAAATAAAAACTTTAAATAATAAATAAAATTTTTATAAATTAAATAATATTATAAATAAATAAGTTTTAATTAATTTTTATATAAAATAAAATAAATTAACTTTAATTTAATAAATTATATATATATATAATTATATTAAAAAACTTTTTTAATTATTTAAATTTAAAAAAATAAATTATATATATTATATTTAATATTTTTTATAAAAGTAAAGCTTTTAGTTAAAGTTTTATTTATATATTAATTAAAGGATAAAAAAAAAAATTTTTTTTTTATAAAAATTATATAGTTAAATATTTTTATACATATAAATAATTAATTATATAATTAAAAGTAAGCTTTATAAAAGCTATTTATTAAAGTTAATTAGCTAGCTTATAATTATATAAATATATTTTAAAAAAATTTTATTAAAAAATATATTAATATATTTTTTATATATAATTATTATTTTATATATATATAAAAATTATAAGCTTAGTTTATAATAAAAACTATTGTTTTAAAATTTTTAAAGTAATTAATTAAAAAACTTTTTATTAAAAAAACTTTTTTTTTAAAATATTTATTTAAAATTATTAAATAATTATTATAATAAAACTATTTTAATTAATATATTTTTTATTAACTTAAATAATAAAATTATTAAAAATATAATATTTTATAATTAATATAATTATTTTAATTAAATTAATTAATTAAACTTTTTTATATTTATTTAAAATATATAAAAATTAATTAATTTAAAGGTTTTTAATATAAAGTATATATTTAATAATATTTTAATAACTTTTTTAAAAATTGTTATAATAAAAGTTATAGTTAATATAAAAATTAAAATAAATAAATTATTTATTATTATTATAAATAAAAAAATTAAATTAATATTAAATAAATAAATTTAAAACTTTTTTTTTTTTTTTTTTAATATAATTAGCTTAGTTTAATAAATATATAATAATATTTAACTCGGTTAATAATATAATTAATTAAAAAACTATAATATTTATTATTATAAAGCTTATTATAAATAAAATAATTAATTTATAAGCTATAATAAAAATAAAAATAAATTATTTAGTTTTTATTAAGTTTATTATAAAGTTTATAGTTTTTTTAAAAATATAAAAAAACGTTTTAAAAAGTTATTAATAAAAATATTAAACTAAAAACTTAATATATAC